>JANHGB010014917.1:18014-41185 GCA_026283785.1 Coracopsis vasa | reverse complement strand
TGTCCCTGCCCATGGCAGGGGGGTTGGAACTGGATGATCTTAAGGTCCTTTCCAACCCTAACTATTCTATGATTCTAAGGTGTAAAATGGTGTGAATTATTCACAGTATTGAAATGAAGGAAATCAGAGTTGCTGGAACAAATGGTGGTGTGGAGCCTGTGAAAGCAAGGGCTGGGTACCCTGAAGCAATTCCTAGGCCAGAGCCCGTTGGTAACAGCAAATAGCTGAAGTTTTACATTTATATGCATGTAATGACTATATGCAAAACCACAATTTGTGAGAGTGCTTCAGTGTTAACTCCCTACCTCCAACAGAGCTGTACACATCCTGTTGAGAATATAACATGTAACACTTCGTTCCTGTACAACAAACACTAACTAGGAAGCAGTTTTAATTTAAAGCCAGGTATGGTTTTCCTCTTTTAATAGTGAACAGACAATGACTAAATGTACAGTATCCATGAATGAAAGATTAATAATAATGAAGCAGCATTGTAATGTGACCACATCTGTAAATAGTTTTTTCTGGTTTAACTGCCTGTTACAGTTCAAAGTGAGCAGCACTTGAAGTGATAGCTGAAAATGTAAGAAATATCACGTGTGGTTGTAAAAGCAACTCAGCTTAGATCTTCCACAGTTTTGCACTTCTGATTTTGAAATGACTTCAGTGAAAAGGAGCTTTGCAGGACTGATGAAAATAATTATAACTATCTGCAAGAGAAGTACAGATTAGATCTAGAAGAAACATCTGCACTCTTGGAATTCCCTTCCTTATGCATATACAAGTCACTTACAATTGGCTGGAATTGTGGGGGTTCGATTTTCCTAAAAAATAACAGGAGTTTCATGTCTCAGCTGTATCAGTAACACAATTTACGATCTTATAATAAGATCACTGTCTTACCTCTTGACGGCATCCCCCTTCCACCCTGTATCATTATTTACAAGGTCTCTCTTATCCACATCACCCTGAATCCTTGGCTTTCCATCCCAAGTCCATCATCTTATCACTTGGGTTTTGGTCATTACCTAGCTCCCCTATCATTTCCAGTTTATTTTGTTTTATTTTTTAAATACGGAGCATAGCATATCTGTTCTCTGCTGAAGACTTGATGATGATCTATTGCAAGCTTACATGTGTCTTGAAAAGAACCTATTGTTGAAATATTAATATGTCTAATACTTTGTCCTTACACTGCTGCTCGCTGCAAATGATCCAGACTTATTACTGAGGCAAAGTCGGTTTCTGAGCTCTCATGAGTTGTTTCTGTGCATGGCAACAAGAAGAAAAGCTTATTTTGTAGTGATCTGGCTAAAAGAATCTCTTTGTAGTAACTCTCTGGATATGTTTCCCTCAAAGATATGTGTAGAAAAGACAGAAAGGAAAGACTCTGTGATGCCTTGGTTTTAGCTTACAGTTTCAGTTTTGTGCTGAGAAAAGCATATGGAGCAAACATGGTGCTGCTTTGACACACTGGCAGCAGGCTGGGCAGGTGTCGGGCAGGTGTCAGGCAGCTCTCCTGAAACTGAGTTTCCATGTGGACAATTTGGGCAAGCTCAGATTTCTGCTTTTCTTGTTCCCTCAGCTCTGATCTGTGCCTAGTCACCAGTCTGGTTATCATATGTGAACTTTAGCTATGACTGGAACTTCACCTCAGGTTGCCTCTAGGTGGTTTGGACAAATTAACTTTCTCCTGTGCTGGCTGGTTTCTACAAAACCAGTGCTATCTCACTGGAGCTGTGCGCTATAACATTACAGTGCCCTAAGGCAGGATTAGGCCATTTGTTTACATATAAACATGTGGCACACTCCACCTGCACGAGTATTTGTTTTTGCATAGCTAGACGATAACAGGGCTGTAAATTTTATTGCTAAATATTATAAACATAGATCTGCGATATTTTTTCCCCAAGAATTGGGCCTGATTCTGATCTCCCTTTTACCAATTTTAGGTGGATATAGTGGGACCTTGTGACTTACACATGCATGAAATCAAGAGTAAAATGCTTTGCTTTGCTCTTCAATAGGACTGATACTACTTGTAGGGTTTGTTTAGTTTTGGGTTTTTTTCTTAAATATTAGGTGTTTTCAGCAAGATGCAAGTGTAAATGATTAAAACAATACATTTATTTCCATAATTTTCCATTCAATGCCTTATTATATATCCATACAATGAACATGACATTTTTCTGACAGTATTATGAGAATTACTATTTCTGGTTTTCTCTATTCTCTACATTACTGAGTTGTAATTTTCATGAAAATGTCTCTGTTTAAATGACTATTAACAAAAATATTTTTCCCCATTGTTTTTCCTTTACAGATTCAGAATTCATCATGATAGAGAGCAGCTATTGCTGCATGGATCCTTCTCCACATTATCTCAAACTGCCCGGGATTTTATGAGGTAATTTCAGTACTGTCACATCACACTTGAAACAGAGTATCTAAAATATATGATTGTGTTTTGTTATTCATAGGATTAACGTTTTGACCATTTCCATAATTTCTTAAGTTCCTTTGAAAGGAAATAAGGCATACACTAGAAACTCATTTCTTCGAAGGATACTCAAAAGTCTTGGGGGAAAAATTTGAACTACTTATTCATAAAAAAACCCATGTCTGTTTTAACATAAAATTTGTTGAGTTAGTTGCTCCAAAAATACCAGGGAAATCTTGAATTTTAATGTCTTTGTGGGCTTCCTACAGGAAAATGACAAATGGGAAAGGAAAGTTCATGAGACGTATTTGCATTTGATTTCAACTTTGAATTGTACAAGAATTTGCACTGCTCTGTTTCATTTCTTTACTGAGTGGCTATCAAATTTTACTTCCAATTTAGCTGCAAAAGCTAACAGCACTATTGCAGTTACAGTGTTGTGCAAGGGTCTGCTCTTCTGTTTTTATCTGGACACTGAAACCTGTTTTCATACAGGTTTCATTACCAGTACAGAAGGGGATGGGATATTGCTTACGAGCAAAAGGTCAGGAGCTTTTAAGACCTACAATAATATCAATTCAAATATGCCTTTTGAAGAATCCCTTTCAAGAAAAGAAACAAAAAATAAAACTGAACCCGAAAATATTAACTTAATAATGGGTTTAGGTTTTTCAGTCAATATTAAACTGATAAAAATAATCTAAACAGAAGCTAATTATTTCAGAACATAACTTTACAGATTTATAGAGATTTTCATGACAAAATAATGCACAACTAAGTTTATTTTTGCATGCTTCACTGTATTTTTCTACATTCTAAGATCATCAATATACATGATCATATCTGTGTTTGGATTCTTTGGTTTCATGTGCTGTTTATGTTCATGGTCATATAAGAAGTGATTTTATTTGAATGTACAGTGTCTTCATTTGTTATTACTTAAGTGATCTTCTATTACAGAAGTGCTACAAATTGCACAGTAACAGAATTAATGCAGTTACGAACTGTATGCCATAGACATTAGGAAACTGCAAATGCAGTTATATTTGTATCAGAAACTCAGCCAGTGGAAAGCCTCTTTATAAATGTGCATCATCAACATGTGAAGAATGTTCTCATGGGATTTAGCTTTTCCATAGCTCTTCTGCTTTTATCTCACATGTTGAATTAAGGACTGTATTTCTTGCAATTGTCCCTCTTATACCATGGCAGGTGCAGGGTAAACCTGTTTACCAGCACAGATTAGAAATAACTGCAGAATGACCAGTGCTGTTTAAATTCTGCTCCATTGTAAGAGTGCTTTCTAACTAAATTAGGACAGATGCAGAAAGTTAAAGATGGCTCCTGCTGAGTCTAAAAATCTGTGTAATGACGTTAAAATATAGATACACATTTGGTACTTAAAAGTTTGATGTTGTTATTCTTTAAAGAGCAATCACAGTTCAGTGTAAGTAGGTCTGTTCACTGGAAATATATGTTAAGTCCTTTCTGCAGAAAAGTTAAGGAGGGATGATTGTTTCTTTAGAGGGCTGCACCAAGGAGGTAATTACATGCTGTAAGATATAATCACACAGGTAGAATAAGGAGTCTAGGGCAAAGCAGGATGCTGATGTTTCTACTAGTACCTTTGATTGCAGTATAGAGCACTGCATTGTACTACAATTTTTAACTAAGCACATCATAATCCAAGTATGCTGTGTCCTTTTTGTCCTCTCTGTGATTGTCAGCTGTCATGGTAACAACATTGCTGTACAGACTAAAGGAGAAGGGATTTAAAAGCTCTTAAAACGGAGAAATAAACAGGCAGGCCTTGGGGGATATGTTCTGTGATACTGGGGTCCCACAATAAGAAGTAGGCATGGAAATTTTGAGATCTCTTCAAGATTTCTGGGACAGCCTTGAAAATTTGCAGGAAACTGATATTTTACAGGGAAGGCAATTTTCTAAAGCATTTTCCTTTCTTTGAAAGCAAAACATACACTGGGCACAAAGGAAAATATCAGGCTGCATTTAATACTTACAAAATTATTCTCACCTATTAGCAGTATTCAAATGTAAATATAAGTCAGACAAAGCACCGAGTTTGTAAAGCCAGTCCATGTAATTACGTTATTGCTGGGAGAGATTAAATGTTTTAGCAGGCAAATGGACTTTTATGGATTTCTTTACCTTAATTGAGCTATGCTGCCAAGATCAGGCCATCTCTCACTTCAGTCCCCTTCAACGTAAGTCAGGCAGGGCCCTCTAGAAAAAAAGAAATACAACTGAAATTTGTAAGATATTAATGGAAAGTTTGTGTATCTGGGCAAAAGACCTGACTGTTGGGCTTTACTAGATAGACTTCATTTTTTTCATAGTATGGGGAAAACCACTTCAGTCTTCTCCTCAGTTACTAGCATTTCTTACTCATTGGTTCAAATTGATTCCATGAGCTTTTAAAGTTGGACAAGATAGATAGAATGTATAAAGTATCTCTTTCTTCTGTTGTGGTCAGGATGGCCAAGTTGGTGTTTTTAATCTCTAATGAAAGATATCGTAGAAATAGTTGTACTGCTTCGCAGCTAGCTACCTGCATGATCCTGGAAAGCCTACTAACTACCACCACAAGCTTCTGTTTGGGCACTGTGTGAGCATGGGGAATGCTTTTAGTGGTTTCATGATACCTTCTACCTAGTCTTTCCCAAGAAGAGACAGACTGACAACAGATTTCAAAAGTGAGTAGTAGCTTTTTTAGTGTTTGAAAATGAAATAGACTCTAAAATCTGGAACTTCTGGCAGATTTATCAGTAGGTCACTTTCTACAATACCAGAGAAATTACTCCTATGCCTTAAGTGTGAGCAAATTTGGAAACAGTAGTCCAAGGATTCTGTGTTGAAAAATTGTTTGGTTTTAAGGTGCATTTTTTTTAGAGAGTAATTTAAAGAAGGAGGATTTTCTTTTCTTCCTTTTCAACTGTAAATGTCCTGTGTTAATGACTGAAGAGGTTGACTTCAACTAGGTGCTGTAGTTACTACAATGGACTCCATCTGGAGATAGATCTGAGTACCATTTGAAATGGAATCCATACAACTATTGCAGCAGAAGCAGAAGGCAATTTTCTAAAGCATTTTCCTTCCTTTGAAAGCAAAACTTACACTGGGCACAAAGGAAAACATCAGGCTGCATTTACTGCATTTACATTATACTACACCTAGATTTAGTCTATAACAAACATCAATTAGTGAAATATTACAGGTTCCCAGGCTCTAGAACTCTGCAGAAACTCTAGGCATCAGTGTATTTCACTGTGTGGAGTACAAGCAGTGGCATTCACTTTAGTTCAATAGTGTACCTTAAATTTGTAAAACAAATTGGAGATAATACCAGCAAGTGGCAAAAGCCTACTTCCAGGAGTAACATGTGGCTCTTTTTACCGAGTGTGATGCAGTTTCATAAGCAACTTTTTAAACTGGCCTGTTCCATTATTTGTGTTTAATTACACATGTACTGAATTTTCATTTTTAATTTGTGCATGGCTCATTTTCTCTTTTCTACCAATGTAATTATCCTGTACTCTTAAAAATAACTGCCAAGTCCACAGTGCCAGTGGCTTCTTTCCAACCCAGGTGTGCATCTACAGTACATGGTTAAAGCTTGCAACAGACCCAGAGGACAGAGTGAATCTAGAGTGTAAGCTGTTCTGATCAGGTATGAACCCTGATTCGGTGTAAATTGCAGACTTTTTTTTTGCTCATCGGTGCTCTGAATTCACATTCCAGGGGTTAGATCAGCCCTTTCTATGTCATGTTTGTTGGTGTTACTCCCCATCTAAGCAGTTATTTGGAATAAGAGGCCACTCCAGCCATGACCTGTCCCCCATGGCAGTGAGGATATAACAGCAGTATTAAAGGATTAATCTGGCCACAATTAATGGCTTCTGTTTCACTCATGTTCCAGAATTTTCATGTTTCTATCACTGCATTTCTAACTTTGCTTTTGTTTAAGTAGACCTGACCTATGCTATCCACAGCCTGCTTGACTGCTTCATTTTCGTATTATCAGTTATCATCAACAGGTTTTTCCACAGCTGTGACCTTATTTTCCCCCTTCTGTGCAGGGTTAGGAATGTTAAATACACTTTGATAGAAGGGGAAAAAAAAGAAGTCCTGATTGAGAGTAGTCTGAGGGCTTTCAACATCTAAGGGCTACCTTACTAACTTGCCAGGGGATAAAAGACCATGCCTTTTTGTATATTTATTTGCATGAACATTAACATCCAAAATTGCATGAATTTACAATATTTGCTTTAAATAACATTCTACGAAAACCAGAAATAACATACTGCAAGCAAACCTTCAGGTGACTTACATTGTTCTATCCTTGCTTTTGGGGAGAAGGTCACAGGTTGTCATGCTCTTTGAATGCATCCATTTTATACCAAAGTAGTTTAAAAATACTGAAGGTTACACATGATATACCACGAAAACAATGAGTGCTCTGCATGCTTGCTTATCACACATCTCCTTAAGGTTTATGGTGCCAGGATTAGATAAATCCAGATTTGAAGAATATCTCGCTCCATAACTAGCCACAGTTAGCTCATATTTGCGACTTCCGAACAGAGCAAGAGATGATTTTGTGGTCCTGGAAAAATGTTCAGGTTTTGCATTTTTCCTTAGAGCAAATCTGGGGTCAATAAAACTTAATGCTTAGACCAAATAAGAAGCAAACAGAGCATCACCTGTTAACTAATGAGAGCATATGCGAGATGATAGAGAAGTTAAAATAGTCTCAGTACATAAGATCTTTCAGAGCTATAACTGTACACTGATGGTACTATGAGTGAAGATGGCTTTCAGTGTAGAGCGAGATACTTTTTCAGAGACACAATTCAGGAGGCATGCTAGTCCTATCAAAGAAGCTTGGATTTTAGAACACACAAGACTAACTCTGTAACAACCCAGGAAGTTTTCTATAGGTAACAAGGTGTCAGATAAATTTTGCTCTAAATTTTGCTTGTTACAGAAAGGGAGACAGATTAAATAGTTGATGGCAATTAGTAAGGACCATGTAGCATCCCAGGAATAGGGAGTTTTCAGTATTTGCATGCAGGACCCATGTTTGTTCATCACCTTTTACAAGTGGTATTCAGTCCACTGACTGAACACATCTCCTCTAACATGAATGTTTGTATTGTCAACCTGACACGTTGCATAGGAATGAAGCCAATAAAATTAAATAAAAAATAATGCTCATTTTATTGCTCGTTAAAGTAGGTCTGCACAATGAAACTCCAAGTATGATCTATCAGAAGGCCGGCTTATTAGTATTAATTTTAACTCATCCTGTAGAATTTTGTAGTTAAGACATTTTCTATTAAATTAGGTAATATTATCTGATCAAAAAAGAAAAAGACCCTAAACACCTTACCTTTGGCGAAATGTTACCTATTTCCCAGCAGAAGGGAAATCATCATGCAAGTTTGGAGGTTTAAAGAAATTGGAGCTTCCCAAAAGCATTCCCATTCTGGCCAAGAAGCACTTGTTTCCAGTGCCAAAATTTAAGAGCCTGTCCAAGAGAATTCCTCAGGCCTGAGGGTGGGAAAGGAATTGCAGCTGAAGCCACCCTGTCCTCTGCAAAGCAGCAGACAGAGATATTGAGTACATATCAAACCCCTCATCCTTTCTTCTTCCATGCAAGAATTGTGCTGAACTATTTCCTTTTCTTTTTCTTTCCTTTCACTTCCTTTATTAAAAGTAAGGCCTATAATTGGAGTTTTGCCTACTTCTGATATAGTGAAATGCAGGTATGTCTTATGGGCATGATAGTTTAAGTCAAGTTAGATGATGGCATTATCAGCACTAAATAACCAGGTTCCCAGCTGACAAGGAAAAGAAGATATCCCTTCATCTTCTCTGAACTTCTTGCATTCTTGGCATTCTCTCCACAAATCATTTAATAGCTGCCCTATTCATAGGAAAATGTATTGCTAAAGCTAAACGGTGAGGGCTTTTTTCCCTCCACGCTTATTGGAGGGAAGCATAATAAATTAAGCCTGATTTGCATGCAAGTTTGCATACACAAAACTCTTGTCAGCAACTAGCAAACAATAACCTGCTCATGTCAGAACACATTGTTCAAACAGCAGCATAAAATAGCTACTGAGCTGTAAGGCACATCAGTATTACTACTGCTCTTGTTTTACACGTACTTTGCCACAACAAACCTACACCTCTAGAAGGCAACAAAAAGAAATAGACTCAACAGCTTTGTATCGCTCATTGTGCTGCAATCCAAATAATCTCTATTGCTTTGAGGGACATCCTGACAAGATGGAAATCCTGAGTCCTAGATGAACCTGTATTCAGAATGTATGAGTATAAAAATCTTTCCCTGATGACACAAATGTTACCCCTCTTTTTCAACGTGCTGCTTGGAAGCATATATTAGTTCAGGCAATGTATATTAGCTACTTTAAACTTCTGGCATCACTTTTGAGCAAATTACTTCTGGCTTTCCAGGAATAAAACATGTTACTAGTCCAGCTGGAAATGCTGATGTTGTAGGTCACCCAGGCACAATCTGAAACACAGGGAAGAACTCTCCTGATGCGGCATATACTTACATCACAGCTTCTGACAGCTCTTCATGGAAAGTATCAGCATGCTACGGTTTAGCTCTGTTTACCTATTGGAATTACACATACAGTTTGATGCTAAAGCCTGCTTAGTGCCTGCTTACCTTACTTGGCCTCTGGAATCTGTCAGAGGAACAGAAGCAAGGGGAATGAATTTATGTAATTCTCCACTAGTAACTAAGAGGTAGCAGGAAAGGTTGAATGAGAGCAGTAGCAACAGTTTGGGGCAGTTACCTAACCAAGGCATACCTAATATTTGAAGAATATTGCTGGAAGTCTTTGTCATGTAGTAAGAGTACATTTTATTAAGAAGACATTAAGTGCAGAAAGGTTCTGTCACCTCAGGGCTAGGGTGCTCCCTTCAGATTGCCTCTGAAACAGCTAGCAGAAATGAAGGATCACTTCCAACATTAAGAAACTGTGAGCAGACAGACTTCACTGTTCTGGCAACTATTTCCATCTCAGATGCACTCAGCTTACACTGCACAAGCTCTTTATTTTCCCAGAATGCATGTATTTGCTCCTGGTTCTATGCCTCCTGGTTCTATGATTGTATGAACCAAGGTAAGCTGATTTTGCTACTACTGTACTTTCCCTTGTAACTTATGACTTGGCTGTTCTGGGGATATGCTGCCTTACTGACTGCACATCTCATCTGCTTCAGTCTACTATGGCAATCCTATATACACACAATAATATTTAAATTATTCACATTCCCACTTCATCTGCCACCAAAATACAGTTGCACCTGGTATGAAATGGATGTTTAACAGGTGAAAGTAATGCCATATTACATTTTAAGGACATGATGTTAATAAGCATAGCTCCTAAACTTAAATCTGGAAACCCATCCAAGGAAGTAGAATACGCTTAGGTAAATGAAGATATGGCAAGGACAGTGCAGGCAATTCATTTATATAGATCACAAACTTTTAACTGGGACCAGAATGATTAGGAGCTCAGTTACATGGTATTCTGGTGGTTTAGGTCTGCATCACTAACTGCTCATACTGATCTTGACTTGGAGAAGAATATACAGCTGTAACAACTCCTTTTCCATGGTGGTAAAAGAAATGTGATTCTATGGGATTACAGCAAACAAGGGTACATCTGTTCTAGCAGAAAGGTTCAAATTGTGCACTCACTTCCTAAGCACCATCTAAGATCCTATATACTAGCAACTGCCCTGCTGCTTTGAATTAAGAGGAGCAAATTAGCAACTGTCATCCATCCTATGCTAAACCTGAGTCTAAAAAATCTACAGTAAAAGAATGAGAACAGTTAGAGGGACAGATGTGAGACAGATACTAATCATTTAAGAAAAAATGTAAGAATCTTGGCACAAACCATAAAGATGCTGGTGTAATTTAGGATATCCTTAACATTTTTGTTTTCCTGGCATGTTTATGTTCACTCGTGTACTAATCTTGAAAATGGACTAAGGCTTATGCTATTCAGCTGTTCTGTTGATTGTTCCAGTGATGATAAAAGGTTAAAAAATTGGGTTTATTAAGTTAAAAGAGGGATAAAAGATCAGATCAACTCTGGCTTGATTTTTGTGCTGCTAATTGAAATCAAAGCAGTTAGATGGCCTGCTTGATTCTTCGGTATGCCAGTAATATCATATGGCTCACATCAACTGGAGATACAAAACTATAAAGCTGGTGGCTGCAAAATTGCTGGAGCAAGAACAGAAAAAGGAAAAGCAAAAGAATTTGAAAGTAAGATCTTACTAATGCAAAACAGGATTACAAATGTGCTCTGCTGTGCACACCCACCCTACAAGTGCTTTAGAGACCTTCAAAAAGTCTTCAGTTCTTCATTTGTTTAGTTTCTGCTACTACAAATATAAAATTAAGTATCTATCAGATTTCCATATACCATTTCCAACACTAGATTTTGGTAAGGACTTAGCAGACAACAGGTTGTACTTTTGCTCATCTGATGGTCATTTCTAACAAAAGACAGCATTTATCTCTCTGAGAAGAATTTCAGTGAGTGTGGAAGCATTGGAGGTGATATATACAAATACCATTGGAAAAGAAAGACCAGGGGAAAAAAAAAATCCATCGTTAATCACTGCCTTAGACCCCAGTCCAGCAAACTGGTCTGTACTGGCAGAGGTCTTCTGAGGCCAAAGAGCTCTAAGAGGGGTTCTGATGCCCACACAGTAGTGGTGTACTTGCACAGGGAGATGCATCAGTGTTGGCTTAAACAGGTGAGGAGCTGAGCTCCCCGGCTTCAGTTTAAATAGAGAGGAGCTGGGATTCTTGATACTTTGCAAGACCACTCCATGAGAGAAGAGTTTATCAGGAATCTTTATCGGAGGAACAATTAATAGTTTTATTCCAATTAATTTAAATAGGAAATGAGTAGCAGGCAGGTTAAAAATTGGGATTAGCTACTTCTAGAGCTGGCTTGACTTTCTGCCTTGCTTCTTCAAGAGCAATGATTATCATATGCTGCAGAAGGCTGAAACCACAGTTTGCTGCAGGGAGATTTGTAGAGGAATGCTTTTAGGATTTAAAATAATCAGAGCAGATTTAAAGCTTAACTTATATTGGAATTTAGCCAACACAAGGCATGCAAAAATTAGTTTTAGAGAGTTATCCTGAAAATGAGTTTGCAGAGGACATCAGCAAGCATTACATTGTTCAAGTCCACTCAGGAAGGGTTGTTGGGGTAGATAAAAGTCTGTATCATTTTAGAACTAGATCCACAACGTAAATAAGAAAAATTTCAGTGTCTTTCTGCCCAGGTACTCACAGCTCTGCAGGTTTCCAGCACATGTCAAGCATACCAACTGAAATGTACTTAACAGCAGTACCTCCAGGACTACAGCACTACTCTTGCAGTTGTCAGCACTGAATGTAGGGAAAGCTAGAGGTTATGAGAAGTGTACAGCAGGCTCTTGGTTCATACTTTACACATCTTGAGGTGTGGGCACTTAGGCAAAAAATCACACAGATTTGGTTCAGCTGTTTCCAAGATCCGTTGCAAACAATTGTAAGGATTGCTGTAAAGTGCCATACACTGGCAGTGTTAAGAATTGGCAAACCTACTGGGAAGAAGTTCATTATTTTCCTCACCTGGGAATGTTTTCACGTGAAGCAACAAAGAAACTATTGACGCTTCTAAACTGTGAAGAATTCATAAAGTATCCCATCATGAGAGAAAGGTTAGTGCATTGTGATTGAGAACCTATCTGCCAAGGTTCCCACTGTTATTTAGTGGAGAAGTAAATACTGGCGGGACTGGAATGTGATTTTCCTTTACAGATACCTGCACCACACCTCTTAGTGTCATCTTTGAACAAAGAGTAACATTTAAGTTCTCACCAACTTATCATCTGGAAGGTCAGGCATTCCAGAATCTTACAGTTCCATACAATTCTTTAAGCCATGTGGTCTAGCTTTACTGTTCCTCTATTTTGAAACAGTCTTAGATGTTTGCTTTAGAAGATAGATATGAATGAGCATGAATCAGTAAATATGTTTGTAAATCAGACTATAGGTCTGTAAAGATCAGCAATGTTTTAAATGTATTTTAGTTACAGGTCCTAGTTTAACAGCTTCCTTAATATCATACTTAATAACAAAAAACAACCCCTAAAAACCAGGTGCTTTTCCCTCCAAAAGCCATATGTTTACCATAGTGGTAAAATACACAAATAGTATTAACTTTGACAGAGCAGTGCTGCTGCTCACATAAGAACAATAGTTAAGTTTCCCTGCAGGTGGTAGACTGGTGTGCAGCAGCTCTAGGAACATATCCAAATAGCTGCTTACCAAAACCAATTCTCTCTGGAAAACACAAAAATAGAGCTGAAGAACAGTGCTCCTAATGTTTTTTGTTACAAGTAGTTCTGTTTGGAGAAGAAATGGCATGCAATCATCTTTCCAGTCCTCCTTCAACAGCAGCTTCATCAACTGAGCTGATGTGTTAGGCAAACTGAAAGGTTGCACAGGAGCCAATTAATCTTTGTGGTCAGGAAAGCACTGGAAAACATACCTTTGTCTGTGAAGAACCAGCACATCAGCAGCACTTCCTTGTTGTGCATAAGCTGAAGGTGGTATTTGGTTGACAGCATCTGGGAATCAATGAAGCACAAACACTTGTCCTTTTTCATACTTCTGTGGATTTCCTTTTATTATTTGGGACTGGGAACTCAGTGTCAAACAAAATGCTAAGTGACAAAGGAGTTGCTTTTTAACTTCTGCTGTCTTTAGCAACACCATTCTTAGCATACTTTGCAGCTTATTTTTCCCTACACTCTGTTCTGCAAGTAAGTCCATAATGTAATATTTTATATTTCAGCACTGGAGTAATCAACTTTCTCTCAGTTTTGTGAACAATATACCCCACAGGAACTGTATTTCTGGGCAGCTGGTTGTACGTCTGCTGAATCCAAGACATAATAGCACTGACTGAGTGCACTTCACAATTGTCACATGAGCAAGTCTCTCTGCTGCCAACTGCTGCGTTGCAGGGCATATTATGGCCCACCTACTGGGCTGAGATTCTTGGAAGGGCTGTAAAATTCTGAGGGCAGGAGTTACAGCTCAGGCCTCAGCACGTGCCTGACTTCAGAGAAAGTTACAGTCACAGCAGAAGGACACAACCAGAAGGTCATTTTATTCTTTTTTTAGGCAGGACTGTTAGCAGTGTAGGTAGGTTTCAACTCCAAAGTGAGTACTTATCATAGTGGGTACAAAACTGTGAATAGTCAGGGCAGCCTTGATAGTGAAAATGTTTAAACATGAAAATAATACATAAGAATGCAGAAAAGATTGCAGTCATATCTGCCAATTGGCACGTGAAAATACAGTCTGGTTTCTGAAGGATTAAATGATCAGCACCACTCAGCTCCAGCAGGGAAACAGATAATGGTTTTTACTTAGTGATAGTATTTTGCATAATAGCAGCCAATTCTATTCCTCAGGCATGCAGGTTTGATTGCCTAGACATATGCCATCTCGGTCACTGACCTTATGTGACTATTAGACTGCTCTTTCCTCAGGCAAATTGCTTAAGTCAAACTATTAAGGAGACTTTTAAAGACATAAGTAGTATAGTGTACACACACACACACACACACACAGGTACACCCTCTTCTATACAAATGCTTTATTAAAAATGCTTCTGGGGTGGCGCGTAACAAAACTATACCCATATAAAGTAAAAAAATCAAGGCAAAATGGTATCAGTCGCAATGCATTAATATGTTTTCTATCATTCCAGAAGTCTGGTGAGTGCCCAGATGTGCCCAGTTAAACTTGCTGTCTATGTATGCTGCAGGCTATCGAGTTTGAGATCTCACCCTACGTAAATGTGAAACTTGATTCAAGTGCTGGTTTGAAAAAACTTCATATCTATTTTGAAGTTTTGTTTGTGGCTAGAATAGAAAAATAAGCATTATTTCTAATATCTACACAAGGACAAACAGCATGGACTTCGACAAAACAAAACAAAAATACAGCACAGGGACTTTTTACAATATCTGCAATTGATACTTTGAAAGATCCAGCCTTTGGAATTGAAACTCAGAGACAGTTAAACTTTCCACCTCCCTTTTCTTCTTCCCTCTATCCTCCCTCCCCCCCCAGTATTCAAATTCTTTACTCAGTAGAAATTACTCAGGTAGATAAGTTTATCAGTTAAGATAGAATAAATGTGTTTTCTTCTTAGAAAACACGTGTATTTTATGTATATATTAAGGACAGCTCCTGTTTTCCCTATGTGAAAAGATTTGCATGGGGAAGACAATAAAAAAAAGACTCTGTTATTAAAATTGAAAACACTGTGGAAACATGAAGATCCGACTGCAGCAGCAGCAGGCAATTCCACTCTATTTTGTTATGCTCCCCTTCATATGGACTGTTGGGTCCCGAAGGACGCTAGCTTGCTTCACAGCCATGTTTCCCTTGGGGCTGAAAGGGGATCACAATTTAGCCAGTGTATGCACTACTTTGAGAGAAAACCAAAGATGGCACTCACTATTCAAGGGTTAGCTGTTACTCACTATACAGTAGTTTTTATTACAGATCCTTCAGTGTCTCAGGACAGCTTTGGCCAAATAAGAACTTGCTAGGCATGTCTAGTACAGCCAGCCTATACCAGCAAGAGAGGATATTTAAAGATGTAACAACATTTCTATTAGTACTTTAAAAAGTATAGCAATATTAGTGCCATGCCAGAGAAGTTTCATGCCCAAGGCAAATAGTAGCTTCTCAAGCATGTCTGTAAAGGACCATGGTTGGGCAGCACAACAAGCACAGTCTCTCAGAACTCTTCACTATCCTTGCTGTTATGATCCCTAATTTTGTATGTGGAGCTGCTGGATGTGGGGTGTTTGTGATTTGAATAAATATAATGGGTAACAAATCTGAAGCTGTCAGAAGGTAGGATGCAGTGTGGGTCCCAGAGACAACAGGCTAACGCTAATCATCTGCCCACAGATCATTTCCTCTCATAAATAGCTATACTTAAGTGTCTCAGAATCCTCTTCATTTAAACCTCTGTCCCTTCCCTGGAATACACTGTGTTGTTTGTGCTGATACTGCTGTAAAAATGGGTGTTAAACTGGTTGAGCACAGAGTTGCTGTGTCCAAGATGGTTAGAAGGCATAGAATTGGACCACTCTCCCACACCATGACTGGGGATGTTAGAGAGTGGAGAGTAGGAATTAAAGCCTACCATATTCTGACCCATTTTGTCAATGGGTTCAGAGTTAAGTCCCAAAGGCATCATGCGGCTCCCTGAGTTAGAGCCATTAACATACGCAGTCATACTGGAGAGGAAGTTACTGAGGCATGGGCTACTGGAAGCTGGAGGTGGAGATCCTTTCTCAGGTGAATTGTCAGTCCCAGGTGATGTATTTTCCAAGATATCCTGATGCTCTACAGCTTTGGGGCTGCCAGTCAGGCCACTATCCTCTGATTTCTCAGATGCAAGAGTGGCAGCACTAGCCCCGATGTCAGACTTCCTTTTCCTTTTCCTGCGAAAGTTTCCATTGTCAAACATCTTTTCACAGTTCGGGTCCAGAGTCCAGTAATTCCCTTTTCCTGTCAAAGGGGAAAAAACCACATATTTTTAGCTTAAAAATATGCACAGACAGAAAAGAACAGTTACTTGGGGCTTTACAATGTCTCATTTCACAGAAACAGAACAATTGCATGAGCAAAAACCATAGACATTTTTTAATCACACAAAAGCAGAAATCTCTTGAAATCAGAAAAAAAGTGTAACGTTTCGGGCTGTGTCCTTTAGCCCTGACTCTTCACACAGATAAAACTACAAGTGGAGCCATGGGGAGGGTTTTTTTTTTAGTTTGTTTCCTGGTGAGGGAAGGAGGTTTTTGTTATATAGCTCGTCCTCTGAATTTACAGCAGAGAGTAACATAGCCCCATACCAGCTGCTCCTCCAGGTAAGATAGGTTTCTAACAAGAGAGAACCACATTTTTTGCCTTCTGAGGCAGCATAATTGAATGGTTTTTAAATGTTCCCAGTGGTTCTTAACAGCTATTGATAGAAAACAATAAATAAAGGAACAGTCTGACTGCATAGAAGCCAAGGGGTTGGAAACAGCAGAGATGTGATTCCAAGCAAAAACTATTTGAAACAAACAAAATAAAATCAGCCTGCTCCTCTCCTCTTGAGAGTTACTGTTGATTCCCTAAAGCAACACAAACCTGAGTTTGCCTTATCCCCTTTCTGTTAACTCCCAGTTCAGTTTGACATAAGCCATATGTATTACACAAAATGGGTTTTGAATGTGGCTTGCTCCATTAGACTGCTCCTGTGCTTGCTGAGCCTTTGCTCAGCACATTGATCAGTTCTCAGGAAGACCTGGAGCAGTAAAGAATCCCCTTCCCTGCAGAAGTTTAATAACCACACTGGTTCAGACCTCAACTATTCTAGTTCAGACCTATGAAAATAGAACTACCATATGTATGTCCCATATCTAGGCTATTATGTCTCTTTATAATGCATTAAGCATTTTTAGATTAATCAAATTCAGTTGAGAGGAAAGGGGTAGAGGGGGAAGGGGGAAAAGGCGGAGAGAGCTCTACCTGGATCGTCTTCATCTCGGGGCACCTTCTTGAAGCAGTCATTGAGAGACAAGTTGTGTCGTATGGAGTTCTGCCAGCCAGCCTTGCTCTTGTTATAAAAGGGGAAGTTGTCAGCCACGTACTGGTAGATCTGACTGAGAGTCAGCCTCTTTTCAGGTGCTCCATGGATAGCCATGGCGATAAGTGCAGAGTAGGAGTAAGGTGGTCTAACCAGCTTCATAAGCTCTTCTTGGGATGGGAGAGGAAGCCAGCCAAGGTCAGTCCCTCCCAAGCCATGCATGTTAGGCAAGAGCTGCCTTTGCATCCCGTAAGACTGAGGAATGAAGGGGCTGGCATTGGATCCTGGGAGATATGGTGGGGGGGTAATGGAAGGTCCATTTAGCCAGAGGTAAGGATTGGGAGTGGTGTTGTAATCCGTTGTCTCAAAGGTGCTCGGTCGTTGTGGACTAGGGATGTTCTGTGGATGGAAAAAGTTCTCATAGTAGATACTCATCTCTGGAGGCTCTTGACCAATATTTGGGAACTGTGGGCTGCAGCGCGGTGGTGAGTGTGTTTGTGGATCAAAGAAGCTCATGCTCTAAGCCAGCAGCTGAGAAGTTATGACACGCCTGTGCTAGTGCTCCCTTCCCAAGACAGGTGCATCACCTGTGCCCTTCCCTACCTACTTATGCACCTGTAAATGCTTCAGCCTGTGTGCAGGCTCCACCCCACAGCCCTGAGTGGCTGCAGATGAGGACGATATCCTTTTTGGAATGCTGGCAGTCCCAGCTAGTCATTGATGTCACATCAACCAAACGAGAAAGTTACAACTGTTTATCTTCTTAAATGAATGAAGGAATTTTCCACTAATGTGATGCACATAAGGAAAGCGTAAGGTGCCTTGAAGCTAAAACTCCTCATTGGAGATCCTCCTCTTTCTACCTTTCACAATTTAGCATTTAGTAATTCTTTCTTTTTAAACAAAAGCCATTTTGTACTGCTGCTACTAACACCTCAGAATGCAAAAGCCATTGTCACTCATCAATTAAACAGGAGGCATATATATATACACACAAAAAAAAGAAAAAAGAAAAGGTCAGGCCTCCTTTTCCTTCTGTAATTTTAATTGCAGAGTTGCTTGTACTTCCCCCTAGGCCATCACAGTACTGCAGGCAAATTCTGTAGCTGGTTACTCACGTGAGTAATCTTGCTGATATAAATGGAATTACTCCCTAAAGTAAGGATTAATCTTGTGAGAAGAAAAATGTCAAGCTTAATCATCAAACCTTTCTTTAGAGCTTAAAGGGGTGAACTGAGATGGGAAATCATTATTCGTTGCTTCCTCTTTGCTGCTGGATTGGTGCAGAGAGCTCATAAACCCTTTTAGCAGAATTTGCAAACAGGAAAGAGGCAGTGTTCAGCACAGCTCTTTTAGCAAAGTTCCAATACCTTCCTTTGTATCTATACAGACAAAAGTTGATTCCTTAAGATTAAGTAACAAGGAAAAACCTCTAGCACTTTTATGACTTAGAAACATACTTACTGCCTTGCATGGCACCCCACACTATCAAAGGAGGAAAAAGCAATCTCACTGATACCTGTCTTAGAAATGGGGACAGCTCTTCGCTGCATGACAGACTGCATTGTTGTTACAAGCAGGGCTGCAGCTACCTTCAGAAGTGGTATTTGCATATTTTTTTATGTTTAAGGAATATATATACATTTGGAACTAGCCTTAATATTGCATGCAATTAAAGAAAGTCCTGGTATGACAAGGCCTTTAAGATGGCTCTAGTCCTATAATTTCTGCACAACCATGAGTTTTAACCTGTGGATTCAAATTCCTGACTGTACCAAAGACTTTTTTGCTTTGTCATACATTCATCAATTCACTTAATCTTTTGTGCTACAGCACCACTAAGATTCTCTATTCCCCAAGCATTAGTGATTCATCAAAATCACATTAATATGATTGTTGCTTTGAAAGGTACGAAAAAAATCACTGGAAATACAACTGGAATGTTGAGTGCAAAGGACAAAGCTAGCCAGGAGCTAGCCAGTTTGCCAGCTCAGAAATGCATCTCCACAGCTGGTATTTAAATACATGCCTGTACTGCACAGAAAAGCAGTTGCAGCACAACTAGGGATAAGCAAGTTGCTATTTGAATTGGAATGACTGAGAATTCAGTTTGTAAATGCTACCTAGCCTATGCAGAGATACACATTAAACAGACAAAAGTGAAGCAGAACATAGTGGGGCTGGCTAGTTTTCTAAGTGACAACCTCTGTGCAAAAGGGGACTTGATAAAAACCCCAAATGATTAATTTTTTAGGAAATAATAATGTGAGCACCTCCCTTCTCAAGAAAGCTACCTGGAATAATTATTTTCTCCATAGAATCTGAGTTACAAAGTTGCAGAAAGCTGCTTGAGCAACATTGCCTACAGCTTCCTGATCAACTAATGTATAGCTATGTTTTTAAATTAATCTGTAGTCCTGCAAATATTAATGTTACAAATATTACTAATAATATAACCCATTATTTACAGAAGAGGAACAAAATATTTAAGAACTGCCAACCTCTCCCCCCTCTTGAAAACAAGAAAAACTTGCAAATGTATTACTACTTAGAGCTTGTTTATTCCAAGAAGTAAAAATTCAGCTAACTGCATCATGGACTTCCATGGGTCACATCTAAATACTTCTTCCTTGAGGTGCTCTGCACGCTAAGTTACAATTAAAATACACTGAAGCGGGTGCTGAGTGAATACATGCTCTGAAACTATGCCAGGCTTTACAAAGGAAGAAAATATTACTTCTGCAGCCGGAGACTGGTGAAGGTTGTAAAACCTCCTCTGTACATTAATCTGTCTGAAGTTTTGGTGCAGTGCATTTTAGCATGGTCAAGTCCAAGCCGTGCTCTACCACTGCCTGAGAATGCACATTACTGCCAGACCCACCTTGATGTGCCACCTGAGCAAAGTTTCACACAGAACTAGGTAAAGCAAGGACAAGGGTGAAGAATAGCAAGTACTGCTTTTAGAGCCATGAAGTACAAAGACAACTGTAGGCTTCTGCCCATGGAGCTCAGAAAGAAAGTGCAAAGGTCTGATCCCTCCCTGGCATGTGTGTGTTGGCACAGCCTCTAGCAGAGACACAGTACCATCAGCAACATTTTTCTTCCAACTGACTGTGCTGATTTACTCAGCTCAGAGTATAAACACTGCCAGTAAAAGTGGTCCTTTGCCAGTCCTCTGGGCACACCTCACTGCTCGGGAGCCACTGCAGTGCATGTTCCTGTCCAGCACTTCTGATGCAGATGCTCACATGCAGGCAAAAGGCAGCAAAGAAAGAATAAACTTTGCTCAAACTGTGATTGCTGAGCAGGGCTGGTCAGAACTGGAGATAATTGAGCCTAGCCAGGAATACTGCCCTCGGGCCCTCACCACTAAAGCTCCTGGTTCTGGCAGGGCTGGGAGGAGAAGGTAACAATCCCAGAAATGGAGAAAGGAGAAGGAAAAATGGTGTGGCTTCCATATAAAGAGGCTGGGAAAATGTCATATGCTGACCAAGCTATGTTACAGATCATGTTTAGAGCTGAAAAAAGTCTAGAAATAAAATGGAGGCTGATGCTGGAGTCAGAGTTTAGTAATCATTACTTCCAAAAGCATTGGGTTTGCTGAGGTCTTTCTAGGCAGGATGCTGTACTGCTTGCCAGCTGGGGTTAAACCAGGACAGATGCATCATGTCATGTTTTTAACATTTCTTTTTACTGCAGTACAGTACTATACAGCCCTGAATGCACACCTCTACCAGTTGGAAGCCTGATCAACCCCCGATTGTTATTAAGTCAAAGACTGTTGTCAGCTCCTGTGATATCTGAATATTTTCCTTCTCTCAGTTTCTTAAGTGAAACTCCAAAACCTGCAGGGTTGAGGCTGAGCCCCTGCAGAACTGTTGGAGCCCCTGCAGAACTGTTGATGTCCATAAGGGTTTTTTAGATCAACTCCTATGTACCTCTCTGCTCCAGCCAAGGTTAATATTTCTTCACACTGATTGCTCTTGGACAAAAGAAACCATAATTGCCTGAAATCTTGGTTTATGAAAAGTTCAGATTGATTCCTTTAAAACTGGGATTCCTCAGCATTTTCACTTAGACTCCAAAGTAACCTGTCCAGTGCTTCTGAAATGCAGTGACCTGGGAGAGGTGCATACACACCAGCACATAGCAGGGAGCAGAAGCACAGGTGTCAAAAAGTAGAGAATAATATGCGGAATGCTGTACACATTTGTAATGCTTTGACTGAGATACTCCTACTTCCCTTCTTAACTGGGAATCTTTCGAAACAATAAGCAAAATAAAGTATGATACCTACTAGTCTGACGAGCACCTCTAAGTCAGCAAGCTGTTTCACAGGGTGACCATTTTAGAGAGCTTAGATCAAAAGCACCATGCCTGCATAACACAGTGCAAACCCACTCTAATAGCTCACACAGGTACCAAATTTTGTAGTAGTAACTTCATCCTGGCCAACTCTATAACATCCTGCATATCATTTGTCCCTCATATAGACAATGTAAAGCACTCTGCATCAGGTACTTTACTAGTTCATCAGAAATTCGATTAATCGTTTACTATTGATCCTGATACATATTGGCAGTTAACACTGTGCATAACCCCAATTGTGACGTATTATCACAGCTTAACACCTTGCTGAAGAAAAGTTCATGCAAGCTATTCATGTGGTAACAAAGATGAGGGAAAAACTGCTTTTAAAAGAAAAGAGTTCCTCTCCAACTCAGTTTACCAAGCAGCCCACCTTGTTTTAAACACATCACACACTGACTTCAGAAACATTCCTGTATCCATCAATAACGCATTTTCACATAAAAATGAATTATCTATAATCTCAGCTGTCTAGGAGATTACATGTAGAAGTCCTCATGTCTTACTCCAATAATTGCTCACAAAATAAACTACACCATCCGAACAAACAAGGTGTAGCAGGTGAAACAATGTCATCTCAAGGTCCTTCCAAAAGCATACGAAATGTAAACTACAGTATTGCAAAACAGGGGAACTGGGCTTTATATCGAGAAATACAGGTTGAACATTAAATTAATGGAAAAGACAGGATCATTTGGATATGAGCCATAAATGCTGCAATGCTAGAATGCCCTTAGACTTTTTAAGTCTTTCAGAAGGAAACCACTGTGGATTTTTAAAGAAACTTTATAACTGGGGTTTTAGAAGACTGTAAAACCTTATGAGGGCTCATAGCTGCTTTCTCACTATGAGAACTGTGCAATAAAAATAGTCATAACTCCTGCTTCAACAAAAGCCATCCACCGTCTTGCCACATATAATATGGCAGAGGGGATTAGATGGCCCCTGACTTACACGTAAGTCATGACAGGCCGTAGGCAGGCAAGAGATCTATAGCTTCCATTTGGCTGCAGTGGCTTCCATGAGATCTGCTGCATTTATATACACAGACATGCTCAGCCCTGTCACAGAGGGATACCTCAAGTCTGAGCCAGACATGGAGAGCTTAGGCTACAAATTCCTCTCATGTTAGAATCTGAGGCATCTCTCAGCTATGGGAAATGAGTACAACTAGAGATATTTCAATCAATCATACTTGGAGAACCTCACTGCTGCTACCAAGTTCCAAACATCTGAAATGCTTGCTTGTTTCAGATTATCTGCTTATTTGTCTATGTTTACCACTAAATGTCTGTTCATACCAGGAATAAATGGTGCTAAAATCAAATGAGGTGTTTTATGAACATCAATAGTATTTACCATGGAAATTAAACTGTGCACCTTCCCAAACCTCTTTACAATTTAAATTATTGTGTATTTCAGTGAGATGCACAGCAGGATTTATACAAAGGAAAAAAAGTTACATGCTAAAGCTTCTGTTTCAGTCAGATTTCAGCATCAAGGTATTTGCTTGTATGGATAAATCAGCACTTCCCACTCCACAAGGTAAATGGAGATCTCATTGAGAAGACATTTTAGAACCAAGGATTTGTCAGAAAACATAACTCTCTCCCCCC
>JANHGB010014917.1:0-17360 GCA_026283785.1 Coracopsis vasa | reverse complement strand
GTCTAAATGCATTTGTTAAGAAAGATTCTATAAATTCAGGCACTGTGCATTAGTACTAGCGAGTGTGTCAAAGCACTACTGAAGCATCACTGAGAAGTCATGTAGTAAAGACCTCATGTTCCTCAGTATCTGTAAAATCCAGGTATCCACCCATAACATGCTTTATTGTATGATAAAATATGATATTCCCAGCTAAAAGAGCTGCATCTAAAGCAACTCTACCCAGGGCTGTTTTCTTGGTTATAAAAGAATTCTGGGGAAAATCCCCCAAATATCTGTCAGACACAGAGGGGTTTTTTAGACCTTTTCTAGTTACAACAGTGCAAGATTCCTGCTACATGACCATCCTTTTTCTGGCTGTCAGCGCCCAACTCAGGGCATAAATACCTTAAAGGACTGATTTCTGATCCCCATCAACTTTCCTGTGCCTTCTGAATCCATCACAACTTAAAGCCATTGCAACACCATCAACAGCTAGCGACCATCAGCTGAACTAATTCAAGGTAAAGCGAAGGCCTATGAACTGTTAACTATGAATGAGAGACCACTCATGCCTCTCACATTAACCTGTTAGTAAAGATAGGCTGAATACCCCCATGAACACTGAGGCATATGGACCTGCACTAATACTCATGAAAAAATCATTAATACAGAAACCATATTTGTTACAGACACCTGGTGGCTAATTCTAGGGTCAGCCATACGAAAGATCACTCATGGCACAATGGAGCTTTCTGCTATCGTGGAAGTCAATGACCTATATTAAAAGGCATAATTCTATCCAAAATTCTATCAGATCAAACTGTCCTCACTTTAAAATCCTGACTAAATTTATGTAAAATTTTTAAAGTTTATAAAATCCATGGCCTACCTGAGCTTTGTTTGCAGAGCAATTATTCGTTTACAGTGTTAATCTTTAGCACACACTGCATCATGATAGCAAATCAGGATAGAAAATTACAGACTAAAAGTCAATAAAGAACAACTACTCTCCTCACCCCATAGCAGCAAACATTGCCTATGCTGAAGTCCTTACAACTGAGGGCAGCCCCAGGAATGTTGCTCAATGTTCCCTTTCAAAAGGACCTTGAATGCCTAAGAGCAAGTAGGAACTCAGTTCTGGGAGGGAAGCAGAGGTACTATAATACTAGTGACTACTCCAAGGCATCCAGGATTGGAGATGGCTGCAAACTTCTTCCATAGACTTCCATATGCCTCAGAAAAAAAAATAATCATGTAACAAGATGGGCATATCCACCTCCAAAAATCAATGAGGAAAAGGATCCTTAAACTTTATTTTTCACTCTTCAGAAATAGTTTTAAAAAAGAGATGACACAAAAGACAGTTTGGCTGAATTCTTTTGATTTCTACATGAGAAGGATCTTGCATTTGGTGGAGTTGTTCTGAAGCAGGAACAAAAAAGGATTGTTTGGTCTTTTCATGATGGTTAAAGTAACATCCTCTAAAATGGAATAGCAAGTTAGCATAGAGAAGGATGTGATTAGATGGCTTTAAACACAACTCCTGGACCTGACTTTAAGAAAAACCAGATATAATAACAAACAAAACAACTTCTCCTGTCCTCCCTTGAGATTTTATAATCAGGCTTAACAGCTGGCTTAACAGCTTTTCTTGTTTGAAAGCACCCTCATCCCATGATCAGGGTGGAACAGACTTACCTGGGAGCTTGGCAAGCTCTTAGTGATTTAAGTTATATCATTATTTCAAAGATGCTTCCATTGCTCTTACTTGGGCTGAAATAAAAAAACCCTTCATAATAAGACTGACATGCTACAGCTGCTGCAGTACTGTGACATTAGTGAGCAGCTTGATCCAGAATCTCTATAGTTGTAAGTACAATAAAATATTAATGGATTTATCATAGTTCAAAGCAGAGATTTGTACTCATAAGTACAATCAGTGTAAAATCGCACTATGACTCTGGGTATGGACTGTACTGTGTGATTTAACCAGACTTCAGTTGTTGAGTTGCTGAGACTTCGTATTCAAACTGATCAAGTCAGATCATCCAAGTCCTCTTAGCAGTTTCCCATCATTGTTCCAAATTTTTGTCTTGCAGTATTCTTCGCATGTACCCTCAACTCATTTTGAATGAACGCCTCTGCTCCATCATTGCCACTAGCAATGAAGCAAGTAGCAAAGTAGCCAAACAACAAAAGCTGTACATATCAAATGGCTTAAAGAGAGCAACTCAATCTCTAAATCCACTTTGTCACTGACATTTCAGTAACTTCAGTAACATGTCATAAAAGCATTAACCTGTCTGCCCACTCCCTGCTTTTCTAAGAACTGTGAACATATGCTTGGTACAGGTTTATTGCTCTTTGCCAGTTCAGGTTAGGGGCTGCTCTTCAGCCAATTCTTAAAGGAAAATGGTTGCTGCCTAAAAACACAGTAGAATTTAGTAGCTGGTGCTAAAACTCTTCATCACCACTCAGGCAACTTAATGTCCTTCTGAATGAGGAGAATTTTCCAGCTTCTTATGGAAGCTGTATGGTACAGCTTCTTTGTCTTAGTAATTGTGGGAGCGTACTGCCTCTGCATCTCAAACCTCCTGTGGAAAGCAGAATAGTCCACCATGTCAATTAATATGAGCTCTGTTCTTCACAGACCAGGATGGCACAAAGTTACTTCAATTTAAGCATGATGAAATTGGACACATTTCACATTCTCAGTCTTCTACACTACTAAGGTTCATGTGATGTGAGTGATGGCTTGACTTCGCGAACGAAGATTTTGGGAAGGGGTTCATGTGATGTATTAGTAACACACCCAGGAAAGTCTATTTACACAGTGTTGTACTGCTTTTATTTTAACATATTGCTCTGAATTAATGTAACTTGCTTGTTGTGACCATATATCAACTATGAATAGGCTAGAAAAAGAGAAAAATTTTAATTTTATATTCTGCACTTCTGAAACTATGAAGAAATCCAATCCTCTTTCTCCCCCATACAAGACTGGTGTCCCAAGACAGAGAGTAAGAATCCTGCCTTAATGAATCCTTAATGAAAGGTCAGGGACTGGATGAAACAAATTAGAGAACTAGAGAAAAAGCCAAAAGCCAGACCAAGCAATAACAAAAAGGCAAATGAAAAAAGAGCTCCAGTGATGCCTAATGTGTCTGTGGACTCCATACAGAATAACCAACTCGCACCCACTACCCCCAGTGGGAGTTGGAACTAGATGAACTTTAAAGTCTTTTCCAACCCAAACCATTCTATGATTCTATTTACTCTCAGTTTCCACTGTCTAACAAAGAAGGTTACAGACTGTGTGTGATGCAGTGTCAAGCAGTACCTGTCAGCTTGTGACAGAAATGACAATAGGTGCTGATTCACATTTTTAAAGAGATGTTGCCAGATTGTCGTACTTTTACTCTGTTATCCCAGGGCATCACTTATTCTTCACAGTATGTTGTTTACCTGGACTAAGTGCCAGGATCCACAGTTTCTGGAAACTTGGGAATGGCTGGAGCTTGTTGTCCAAACACCCTTAAAATTCCAGTCCCATGTATGCCTTGTTCTTGGCACTTATTTTTTCTTAGTTAATTTTGCTTTGCTGCAAAGTTGATTTATCGGATTTCAGGCTTGAATCAGATCCAAAACCGGTCTGGCAAGAAGAAGAAAATCTGTGATGTGGGACAACCAACAGGATTTTTGCTGATATTTGGTAAATTTGGTGAATCTAAGCTCTTCATCAAAAATTATACTAAACCCCAAGCAAAACACACGCATCAATCATCTTGCACCAGAAGCTAAAGACTCCACACCAAACTTCCTTCAGACATTGTGCTCCTGCCTTCCTGGTATTTGTTTTCATTCTTTGTACATTTTTATTTTTCATCACAGTACTTAAATTAGAATTTATAATAACAGCTTGAGCTAGAACTCTCACTCTCACATGAAAACATAGCTGCAAGAGGCAATAAACAAAAGAAATCCTTCAACAAGTATCTTTACAAAGAACAAACAATGCTAAATCATCCTTGTCTTACTCATTCCCAGTAGAACAAAGCCTTGTCTTTTAAAATACTTTAGTTTGTGATATCTGTATTTCTTCCATGTATCTTCAAATAGTATTGAAGGACAACCTGAGTGCCCTCTCTTCTCTTTCCCCAGGTTAGCAACATAATGCACCCCTCAACCTTTCATTTCCACTCCCAGATAACCTGCTCTATTAAACTGAGCTGTTTTGCTAGAAAAGGTTTGTGCTTCCTCAGCAGCAGTACCACAGGATTTTCTGCGAAAAGCAAGCGAAACAAGAAGTCCCTCAGTATCCATGCCAGCAAAGACTGTGGTTAGTGTTAAACTGGCCCCATTTTGGTTTGCTGTCTATGGTTATTCTAGTGAAAAGTATTTCTTGGCACAGTATTAGTTCCAATGGCAAACATTTCAAACTTTTCACAGAAAACAATTGCTAATTATTCCTGTAGAAAACAGCTTCACACTGACAACTTGCAAAGAGAGGTTAAATTCATTACATCAATTATTCATGCTGAACATAAAAGTGTTTGTAGAAATAGGTATGCTCAGAACAAACCGAAGACATGTTCCCATTGATTCAACAATTCATCAAGGAACAATTTTAACCTCTCAGTCTTTCCCATATCCATGCAAATGGCGGCAAGGCCAGCCTCTACCATCCACAGCACGACTCATGGTCATATTTTATTAATATAAACACATATAGGTATCTGAAACATGGAAGGATGAATAAAGAAAATCAATTATTCATGTTTATATGTGGATAACATACTTGCCTTCAGAAAGAACCGATAGGCTAGAGAATCCTCAGATGCTGACATGCAGTGCCATGTAACTTCATGCCAACAAGAGATCATCCTCCAACTCTACCTCATGAGTTGGAGAGATACAGAAAATCGATTTTGAAAGCAGAAGACTTGGACTCATAGAACTCTATTTGCTGTCAGTAAGAAACTATTACCTTCTATCGATGATACCTAGAGATCTCAGGGAGAACGGTTCTAGGCAAATAAATTTTTAACATTTTATTGATGAACAGCCAAAAATGCAGCTTTTGTTTATCGTGCTGCTGGATGTAATAGCAACTCATACATGTGTAAATAAACTTTTGCCCATGCTTTCAACATAATAACCACTGCTCTGAAAAGAACTTGGGCATATGGTGTCAGAATCACGGACATCACCCTGAGAAAGACTGAGAATACAGAGCAGTGTGTTGGGAGCAGCAGAGGGATCCAAGGACTGTAAATCCGGCCACAGAGTACATTGTCAGCGGCTATTTTGTGCTGAGCCATCTGTTGCCTTGACTACGCTGCCAGTAATAGTTAAAAGATAGCTGGAATGTGTCTGTACCAGCTACAAAAAATGATAACTTCTGTCCTCTTTGAAAATAACAGGATCTGACTTACATTACACAGCAAGCACTGTAGGTGGCCTTTTAATACATCTTTCTTCTGAGGAATAAGTTTTGTCATCAGAGAACACACAATGTCCTTTGATCTCTATGCCCAGAGGCTCAGCGAACTTCTGTTGCATGTCCTGGTGGGCACATCCTGTTGTATTTTCTTCAAATGTTATTCCTGTGTATGTATCACAAGTCAGTTATTCGAGCCTATTAATAGTGTTGTTCCTATTTTTTATTAGCCATCTATGTTATCTTTCTTTAGAGTAGCTGGCACTTTAAAATAGGAGATGTATGTATAGATAATTATTTTCAGTTGAGAAGTGGTCTTGTAACAGACTCAATCACTGATCTGTAGATGAAGATTTGAAATGATGCTCCACAGACTGCTTTCCATCTTCTAGAACTCTGGAAATGCGCTGGAAAACAAGAGGAACAGAGTGCCATATGTTAAAATGACTGCTGCATTGGATTCAGTACGTATAGTAATATATATACTAATTACTAGCTTGCGGCCTTAAGCTGTGGCTAGAGAAAAGATTATGTTGATCAAATCCTGGATATTTTGAATTAATTTCTCCATTCCACAAAGCCATAAACCTGTGTTTATACCTCTCCACATGATTCCACTTGTGCTGTGAAGCACTGTACAAGTGGATTTGTAGCTTTGTTCAGTCATTTTTCAGACTTATAAAAAGGGACATTTTGTGCTCTTCATTTTATATCTTATTTAGGTTTAAATGAGACTGGATGAGATCACACCGAAAAGCTGTTACTCCTGGGTCTGAAAAGAACAAGCATGTGATAAACTGAATAGAAGTGAAATCCTACAGACTTCAAATTAATGGGTTAATTTTGTTCCTACCAGGAAAATATTATTATGAACACACCTAAGTGCAGATTTTCCTAAATGTTGCTCAGTTTCCCAGAAGGCACTATCTATATTTTTTTGAAACACTGCAAAAACTAACGGATGACAATGAAACCTGTCCACCAGAAAAAAATAAATAACAAAATAAAGCAAAATAAAATAAAACGAAACAAAATTATCTTTAGCTTTGAAAGATCAGCAAAGTTGATACGTCAAACACTGTAGGTGTCACAGAATGCTTATGCATTATGCCTATCAGTAGCTACCTGCACCTATATTAAATGTCACCCACTACTTGAAAGAACAGGAAAACCTTTTAACATTTTAATCTTAATATCTGCATTGAATACACATCATTTGCTTTCATACAATGCATTAATCAATTGTTTTAATTGTGAGAAGTTTCCACAGAAATGAGTGAAAGGTTTCCTACTTCAAAGGAAGGCAACCTGTTTTGAGCAGCATTAACTATTCCAGCGTAAGCCAAGTTCTACTTCGAAGGCAGCATCTCTGCCATCAGAGATTGACCACACTGCGCATGTTTTGCCACATATGCTATGCTTACCTTACTCAGCTGCCTGTGCTAAGTGCCCCATGTGATTAAATCGAACAAGAAACAATCGCTTTCCTCTGCTGCTGATAAACGTTATCAAAAGCAAATACGAGTAAATGAGTGGGTCACATGAGACCTCTTGTGGTCCCGAAGCAGAACTGCACATCGGAGCCTGCTTTTCAAACACCCAAAGATGTACCCCCGTACTCCAGCAAGCGCAGCCAGAGGCAAGTGTTTGCATCCCCACAGAGCTTCCACTCCTCTTTCTGACGAGAGGAAGGGGGGGAAAGAGTTTGACGTATAATCTTCTGTTATTTTAAAATGAGTTAATTTTCACAGCCTAGAATTCCTGAAGAGGCAACGCTTTCTCCTTCCCCCATAAGCACACAGAACTTACCATTGTTCTAAACAACTGGTTCACTTTCTTTTTTTTTAAGGTTTTCTTGTCACCATCTGAGGTGGAAGGAAACACTGGTTGACTCAACCTGTGTGATGCAATTGTTTCATCAGGTGTCACAGGGCCAACGGTCAGAGTTAATCCTTAGAACAGAAACATATTGATTGCACAAAACAAAACTAAAACAGGACAGTCAGAGTGTAAGACAAAGCAGAGTTCAAAATCATGAGCTACTGCAATGGCTAGAAAGAATTTAGATATTTTTTATTGTAACTAAATCCTTAGAACACAAAAGTAAGTAAGCTTACTTAGTAACCTTAGTGGGGAAGCACTTAACTTCATTACATGAAAACTGAATAGTGGAAAAATGAACCAATCTGGTCAAAGAATTAAAAATAGATAAATACATGAAAAAGAAGTGGGCTGTGTCAGTCTGTTGTGTTGCGCTAAACGTCAGTTAAAGGCATCTGGAAAGATAGGGACAGCGAGAGGGATAGAGGAAGTGCAAGCTAAGAAATGAGATATGCTATGGAAGAAGTAGGGGGTAAAGAACATGGAAATGGGGCACCTTTTCTTTACACACCCTGGCCTGGAAATGAGATCCACTTTCAGTTACACTTTCCCCTTCTCTATCATGCAATTGTCAGTCTGTCTAGTGGGCAGTTACCTTATGTTATTTTCCCTTCCTCTTCCTGTGAGGGAGGCTTATGAGACTTCCTCTCTAACATTCAATGCAGAAGTTGAAACCCTACTATGGGGCAGCCTCTGGGGAGATTCATCTGCCAAAGCATAGAGCTTCTCTTCCCGTTTCTAAACGCTGCCCTCTGCTGTGAGGAGTAAGGAAGATGAATAGACCTTGCGTCTTTGAAGGGAGGAAGAATGCCCACACCATACAACAAAGCCAAATTTGGAGCTCCAACAGCAATGCTTTTGGAACTGGGCAGCACAGTGTCAACAAGCAGTGGCAGCAGCAGCAGTCTAGCCCCACATGCACAATACACACTTACTGTAATCTCCATCTCAGAGGCACGGAGCCACAGGCAGCAGTACCTGCTCTGCTTGGGCCAAATCCTTTATTGCTGTTTCCTTTTACACAGCAACAAAGAAGTGCAGAACTCTCATCTTACTGTAAGCAGCTTACCTGGGATAACTGGCATAGAACGACTGACAGAACTCATCTGCTTGAGGACAGATGTTTTCTGAGGTGCCACTGCATGTTCTGAGAGGTTGGTGTCACTCATGAATTCATATTTCCTCAACACCTGTTTAATAGAGAAAACCAATGAAAAAACCAAGTCCATTAATGTTGAACTGAGATGTCAGCAACAAAGATGCAAGCAAAACAGGATTTTGTGAAAAGCATAAAAGAAAATAACTAAACCCCAAACTATTATGCCTAACCCAAGTCCTTTATGGGATTGTTTGCTGAGTAAACTAAAAGTAACTAAAAGCAGTAGAATGGCGTCCACATCAAGTATTATATACTAGCTAAAAATATGATTTGGGAGATGATTTATTTATGATATTCCTATCGTATCTGTGGAATAATGCCATCAGCCAGCTCTGGCTGTGATCTGCAAAGGAAAATGAAGTTTTGAATACATTTCTGACTATTGCAATTCCATAGCCCCCTTGGCTGCTGCGAGATATTGTCACTTTTTTTCTGAAGCAAAAGAAAATCCTGTGACTCAGTAAGCAGTGAGATTCCCACAGCAAGGTGTGTGTTACCTAATATAATCACAAGACAAAGATGTTGCTTGGTTTTGGATATTAATGCTTCTCAAAGCATGACAGTGCTATATAGCTGTCTTTTGTCTGAGGACATGCAGTGTAAGACAACCTCCATAAGCTTCTCCTTGTTCCCCAAAAGAATCTTAGCTTTCTACTGAATTCACTTTGCCTTTGATGATTCCTTCAATTTTTTTTGATCAAATGACTTATGCTCTCCCCATGGAATTGAACAATCTCTTGTTGCCAGACAATTTAATTTTGATAGGGCTTATATAGCAAGAGGACATCTTTCAAAACTGTTTCTGGCCATTACATAAGTCATTTTAACGGTCTAGCAGTGCAATAAAAGCACCCAGATGATCTGTGGAGCGAGAGATGCCAGTGATTCCAAACTTCAGTCTGGCACTGTTTAAGGAAGGCTGTTTGCAAGCTTGCAGTTTCCTAACAGCTGCATGTTCCATAACAAGGCACAAAATGTACAGGGCTCATCAGTTCCCAAACAGCCCTGACTGCAGAGTTGCCATGAAATGGCAGCGCAGGCAGTTGCCTCTTCACAGCACGGCTGGCAGAACCTGCCCAGTGCAGTACCCCAGTTTAAGCTAACCAAGCTTCAGAATTTGCAACTTCAGGGCTCTATTATCTGTCATCATAAGCAAGAGGAGATGTTCTGATTTTTCCCCTGATTTGTTTCTTCCTCAGCACCTTGCAGTTTTCATTCGTAGCAGGGCGGACCATCTCTACATTCTGCATATTTCCCTTTATGGCAGAGTTTTATGTGGGTTTATTTGTTTTCTTATGCAAAGCAGTAATGTCCTCTTTTTTATGGAATATAAAATACTACTGTAAGTCAGTAACGTACACATTTCATGTCAGAGATAGAGATATCAGGTGCTGTCTTCTCATCAGCAAACACCACACTGCTTCTCTTTGTTCTTTTTTTGGACTTTCTTCTCTTGACTTCAGGGTGAGGATTAATTTGCAGAGCAGTCTCCTCTGATTCTGCTTTTCCTTGCTTTGGTAGCAATACCTCCAGATCAAAGCTGCAGGAGGAAAAGAAAAAAGTACAAGTTGCTGAGTGATATTTTAAAAGCCACTGGCATTCTGATGTCATTTCCCCATGAAATATAAATGAGGGTCATCCTTTCCTTTGACTTTCTATGCAGCCTTGCAAACTGTTGGCAAAACGTATACGATGTGCTTCAGCTGGCAACTGTAGATACAAAGGAAATGCCTTCAGGAGGTATGACCTTGTCTTAAAATCTTGCAAAGAATGTAAAATATTAACATGAGTTCAAATCCCTTTCTAGAGTTTTGTGCATTAGCTTAAGAACTAAACTAAACAAAGTTAAGAGCTCATATGGCAAGTTTATGTGTGGTGATGATGGTGCTGACATGGTCTTTTGGTTGTTGAAAACAGTGGAACAGAGTATTTATTGTCATGTTTTAAATGCATTCTCCTATTTATTTCACCAGACTGAGCAACAAAACATATAATTTATTAAAAAAAAAAAGAACAGCAACAAACTCAAAATCTCCCTCCTCTCTTCCTCTAATTTTTACAGTTAAAAAAATAGCCTATTTTTAATTAAAAAAAACCCAAACAGATATTAAATTGATGCTGGCTTTACCCTCTCTGAACTTACTTTACTCTCCTCCTGAACTTATTTTACAACATAAAAATTGATAAGTGAAGCAGCCTGGTGAATCTATTGACCCATGCTTCCTAGAAATAAATTAGCATCATAAGAATTAAAAATAGTTGCATGATTCAGCTGTCTGGTTCCATAAGAGGTGTCTTGCTTTCCTAGGGACCTGGGCCTGGCAGATGTGACACAGATCATGGCTGTGTGCTACACCCTACTTGAGTAGAAGCTGAGGGGCAGGAATAGCAGCCTGGAGCCTCTAAATGTGTGATACTACACATCCTTGTTAGGCAGCTCAGAAAACTGAAGTAGTGTTAAACAACAAACTGACCATGAAACATGCCAGAATAGAGGGGTATCTTAAGAAGGAACACTCCAAGTTAGAGGCATACACCTTTGGACTTCTAAAAAGTGAAGTAATCAAAGAAGGAGTTCAGATGTTTGAAAACAATCACAATGAAACACTGCTCAGCAAGATCCATTTTACATGTACCTTGGCTGGGAAGTTCAATGTGCCCAAAGGATAATTTATAAAGCAAATAAAACAAATTCTGAGTGAAAAACTACTCAATATACCTATAACTGTCCTCTCAACCTTTGTGCTTCCCAGTGCTGCAGTTAAGCAAGCAGATTAGGCAAACATGTCACATTACTGCATGCTTTACTAAAATGTTCCACCTCCTTACCAGTAATTTTGTGAAGGGTGTCCTTTTCCTCTCCAATTCCGACATGCAAAAAGATGCTCATTAAGTTAAAGGCTGTAGAAAAAGAAACTTGCAAAGTTTCTTTTTATAGGCTTTCTTATTTTTTGAAATGTCACTTAGATTTTAAAACACTTGTCTTCTGAAAATGAAATGCCAGTTTTTCAGTGAGAGTTGGGTATATTTTGTGTATTAAGGTTGAAATACTGAAGCTCTAAGCCTGGAGGAAGTGATAGCTACAGTTAAAAATAATTTTAGCATATTCTGAAGAGACTGTTAATGCTCTTTATCCTTGAATGCCTTTTTTAAAATATCTTTTAGTTTCATCCTATAAAACTGCTTAAAAAACAGGACCGAAAGAAAATGTATATTGTATTCATAACCAACCTTTCTGAAGTGGTTTTGTTTGGAGTGCTGCAGTCTGAATTCATGGAAGACAGGGAAATAACTGACAACTGGCGATAGGATCTCAGCATCGACCTTGGCCGTCCTACTCTCTTGTCATCAAAATCTGGCTGCAGGATGGAAAAGAGAATCACGTTCTATCAAACAACTTGGTGTGAACCTCATTTCATCCCTTGTCACTAGGCCTTGACAATAGCACAGATGTTTTAACACATTTGTCATGAAAGAAGTTATTTGCTATCATTAATTATCTTCTGTCTGAATACACTCTTAAGACCTCCCAAACTTGATGATACAGTGAGTAGCTAAACAAACTACAACTGACATAATAAACTGTATGTTTTGGAAAAGAAATTAAGAGAAACAGTGTCTGCTGATCTTATTTCAATCAGATCTGGGGCATGCCATTAATGTACTTGCTTGGGTAAATGGATTTAGTTAGTCCTTGCTCTAAGATGGTAATCATGCTCTGTCTCCAATACAACAGGTTCTGCCATCCCTATATGTTAATGTGTCCTTTTAAAATTATATGTTTGCAAATTTGGGCAAAATTAATATTGCCCTAGTAGCCAGAGAAGAAGTACAGGACTTCTCTGCATGTCATCACATACCCATACAAGCCATACAAAGCAGTACCAACTCTCTCTGCAAAGGTTGAAGGGTGTATGTATGTTCTGCAGTGGAAGGAGAAAAAGGAGATGCCACTCCAGACCTTCTTGAAGAAGATTTAGCTGTCACATTGGAAATATTAAGCTTAATTAAAGCTTATTAAACTTTGCAGCCTGGTACAAAGTTAACTGAAACAATCTGACTTAATTCCAAACGTCTTCCTGTTACTCTTATTAGTAAGGTAAGGACAAGGGTGACATTTCTTGGCTAATTGTAGAACTGTTTTCTTTCTTTTCAGGGGTGACTTCTGGGATCTAAATTTGTAGAATGCAGTTAGCTTTTCTCTCTTTTTGTGTTTCTTGGGTGGGCAAACCTCTCTCAAGTTAGCTCATCAGTGTTGGGATATGAGACAGGCTTTGGAGAATTTCCCTATGCATGCAAATCATACACTAATTTTCCAACTTCCTTTGATTTCTGTCCTATAAACAGGATATGAACAACTTTAAAAAAACATTTAATATCAAAAGTACAGGGGTTTGTTCTGATTGTCCAGAAAATATTAAAAACCCACATATAATTTCATGTGCCAAATTCCCAAATGCTTTGCTTCTGCTGTCATTTCTCACTCAGACCAATATCTAGCAGAAGACTGGGAAACATTTGTCGTTTCAAGAATTACTTTCAAGAGTTTTGCAGAGTTTACATGCAGTGAGTTTACATGCTGCTCATCCTTTGAATGGCTGGAATCTTGTGATACAGACACAATAGCTGCATAACTTGGTGGGGTATTTTTCTTTTCTGGTAGTGAAAAAGTTCAGGCCAGCCACCAGAGTCTCAGACATGGCAAAAGGGCAGCAGTGCCATTCACAATGAACATTCTCTGCTCTTGCAAACTTATAAATAGGTTGCTTTTGCTGAAGTGCTGATCTGCAAGAGTGCTGAAGGGTTCAAGCATTAGTGATATTGCTAAATGTAGATTATAACCTCTTTATTATTGCAAGGATGGTGGCATGGGCTGAAAATAGGAAAAACACTGAGATAAATATATAGATTTTGCATCTTATAGCTTTGTAACACAGCACAATATCATAGAATCAGAATAGTTAGGGTTGGAAAGGACCTTAAGATCATCTAGTTCCAACCCCCCTGCCATGGGCAGAGACACATCCAAAATTTAGGTTAGAAACTTGCTACTTTTTCCCTTATAACAGAAGAAAGAAATACTTTTATAAAATCATCAACATGAAAGCAACAACATAAAATATTTTCCAAGGCAACTGTTGTTTAATCACAAAAAAAGAGCCAATATCATTCTTGCTAGCCTGCAGAAGCTCAGATAGACTATTTTATTGAATAATTGTCTGGAGAGTTTGTGTTTGGAAGTTATCCTTCAATTCCCGTATATTTCAGCTTGGTGTCAACTAATATTTATAGTGTTATCCACATGATAGGGTTTACTTCACAGCACAGCTGGAAGTGGCTAGCACAAGGAGACATCAATTGCAGATCAAAGCCCTAAACCACTAAGAAAACTTACAAAGAGAAGAAACATGAACATTTGCTTTTTCTTCCATAGAAGGCAGTAAAGAATTGTAATTTTAATAAACATAATAAAATACTCCAAGTCTTCCAGATACATCAGAGAATTGAATCAACTCTTTGACTATTTGTCCAGCTACCTTCAGATCACAAGAAAACCCACAAGCAGAAGTTTAGTATGTGTTTTTGTGTAGAGCAGCAAGATGTGTATTAAGTAAAGAGAAATTGCAGAAGAGGTTAAAAGGAGAACAATACCAATTCTCTGGCTCCATATTGCTTTTCCACTTTAACTTTTAAATGCTTGAAACATTCCTCCATACGGTCATGGAACGGACGAAGATTATCAGAAACTCTTCTTTCATGAATTTTAATTCCAGCCCCAAGGAAAGGTATCTTGAGTAGGGGGATAAAAAAAGAGGAAGTGAGAATATTAAACAGTGTCTGACAACCCCTCTGGCTCCACTAAAAGTATCTGCTAAGTCAACTGCAAAACTCTTCCTGTGACTGGCAGATAGATTTGTCATTTGATCTCAGCTTTTAGCAGCAAGAGAAGATGGAAAGAGCTCTTGAAAAATGGGCTTGCTCAGTCAGTTTTTGAGGCATGTTGGCTGCCTCATAGTGACTGTTCTCTCTCTCCTGTGTATTTTAATGTTAAGCCCTTATGACATTAAACACCCTATGTGAGCCTTTAAAAATATTCTTAGACTCCTGTCCTACCTGCTTCTGAAGGTGCCTGCCATAGTTTACAAGAAAGAAGGTGGGGATGAAAAGATAGATATCCAAATGGATTCCAGGCAGGAATATTTCTTTCAAACAGAGAATAAAGCAAGCTTAAGGAGAAGGTTTCAATCAATCTTTTGGGGCTTCCTCATGTGATCACTTTGACAACTGCTGCAACAATTCAGTATGTGTATGCCTGGTTACTGAAGGTGACCTCTTCCTTTCTCCTCGATTTTACACTGCAGACTTCCTCTGTTCTCCCCACATGTCAAGAAATATTCAATACAACAGTGAACAACTCAAGCCATGAACAGAGGCAGCTTGCACTATCCAGACTGACCGTGCTCAGTTCTACCCCTGTGCTTTTTGGTTTTGCTGCTCATCCTTTAGGCTAGCTATTTTGCATGAATGTTTGGAGCTTTTTCTGTAAAATCCATTTAGATTCCATACTTCCTTTTGGTGTTATGACCCCATAAATAATACTGTAAACATCAGTCCACCACTGACATGATCCTACTTAATGGAAGGCAAATTTCTACATAACTTCTAAAAACATGGTATTAAAGCCCATTTCTTACAGACAGATCTGTTTGTCCTCTTTAGAGGGATTTGCAGGCATAGATATAAATTACCACCTTATGCCAGATGGTGTTATGGTCAGTTTATACCAGTAAATCCATGGAGTACTTCAGATGCTCAGAAAGCAACCATACACAGAGCCTGTGCTGGGCAATGATACAGAAGAAGCTGTAAAGGTTAGTAACTCAAATCAATAATCAAACTGAGATCAATCAAAATGAAACAGGAAGAAACTTCAGAAACATTAAGAAAAGAGTAAAAACAAAAAAATCCATTAAAACTATTTGGAAGATTCATTTTAAGGCTGAGAGGAATAAACGGTTAAATCTTGTTGTTTCTCATCTATGAAACAGACAAATCACAGAACCATAGAATAGTTTGGGTTCAAAGGCACCTTTAAAGCTCATTCAGTTCCATCCGCCTGCCATGAGCAGGGACACCTTCCACTAGAGCAGGTTGCTCTAAGCCCCATCCAACCTGGCCTTGAACACTGCCAGGGATGGGGCAGCCACAGCTTCTCTGGGCAACCAACAACATGCCAGCAAGCAGAGAAATCAAATGCTAACAAAACCTCTATTGGTTAAAGGGGGGGAGGGAAGGTGCACTGAATAAAACACTTGAAAATCCGAAGTGTAATGGTTATTTTATCTGCACCTCTGCATTCCCTCACGTGGCAGCAAGCGCACAGTGCTTGCTAACATCCCTGTCGAGAAATAAAAGCCGGCTGCACTGCAAGCACCTGTGTTTAGAGAAGCCTCTTACAGATTCAGAGACTCTTTGTGCATCCTAAACCCCGCAAGTGAACAGATAAATACGGAAAAGCTGAAGAAGGAAGGCACCCTGGGCTGTTTCATTCAGCACTCATTCCCAAACACTCCAATGGACACCAGCATCGGAGGGGAAACCCAATGAGGGCAGTGCTGTGGCTGTCCCTCGCTGCCGGCACGCCGCTCTGCAGGGCTGCGCAGCCACGTGATGGTTTGTTTATGAGTCTGGAGCAGCATCACGAGGCGCGTCCCCCACTGCGCCCCATGGGGACCAGCTCCACGGGCAGGGGACACAGCCACCATGCCCCCAAAACCACAGCGCATCCCCACAAGAAACAGCAATCTGAAGCCCTGCATGTGTACCATGTACGTTACACAGGGTAAAGCATTCTTCAGCTGTCAACATTTCAGCACACGTTTCTGGATTTCAGGCGACAAGGGAAGCAGAAGCAGCCATTCAAAGCACGGAGAAAAAGAGGTGCTTTTAAAAGCACAGATGCACAAAACAAAGCCAGATTTAAAGGCAGATCTTACACCATAACCTCAGTTTGATTCTGCAGGTACAGATTTCTCACCGTAAGAATCAATGAAAGATTATTTTGAGCCATTTGATTCCCTTACCCTGTATCAAATCTCGGCTCTGAATGGAACGTCTGAATCAATTTGTAAAGCTCCTACAGGCTACGCTGTCGTGGGCTTTCAAAGTGTCTTTTCTCTGCCTCTCTCGCCACAAAGACAGTCAGATAAAAATCCCACACTGGAGGTTATCTGCTGTTTCCAAACAAGTACCAGCAGATTTATCATTTTCTTTAGCCCTCTGATTCTTTACACTGATGTTTCAGGAGGAAAAACCAGCCCCGAGCTGCACACACAAGAGGGACAGTTCACAACTACAGGAATCTGCTTCCTTGGGTGTGATTTCTTCAAGACACACATACCTGTGAGAGCCGTTGGTGAACAGCAAATGGGCTTTATGTGTCTACATCTGAAGCGTGTACCTGTGAGCGATGCATGATCTGCCTTTACCCTCCCTGTCCTTTCTAACACCCTGAACCACTTTGCTGCGGTGGTGACTGAAGAGCTAAAATGTCCTATTTCCAGGCCTGAAAGAGGAAAACATGTTGAATTAAACAAAGACACATGTGTGCTGTGCGCTCTTCATGCTGAGGCAGTGGGGTTTCACCACAAAAGGAACACACTGTAGATCATTTAATGCATTAAAAAAACATGGCATTGTGGATTTCGACGCGGTGCTCTGAATCAGAACAAGGGGCTTATTAAAGACTGAGCAGACACACAAAAACAAGTGTCACAGAATGGTTTGGGTTGGAAGGGACCTTAAAGCTCATCCTGTCCCAGGGCAGGGACACCTTCCACTAGAGCAGGTTGCTCCAAGCCCCTGTGTCCAACCTGGCCTTGAACACTGCCAGGGATG
>JANHGB010014913.1:0-79417 GCA_026283785.1 Coracopsis vasa | reverse complement strand
TTCTTGGTGCAAGGCCATGTTGTGGTTCAACATCTCTCAACATCTCTTTGCCTGGACTTTTTTCTTTTAATTTTTTTTTTTTTTTAAATAACCATGACCTGGAGCATCCCTTTGGATTACAGAATTTGATGCATAGCCAGCCATGCATGTGCAACTGTCCCTAAGAGCCAAGCCTCAGCAGAAAAGCTGGTGTGCATACAATCTTGAAACAAAAATAACTGTCAAATCAAAACTAATTTTCCACAAAAGAAAGCACGGATCCTCAGTTAGGGAATACCAAGCTGGTTTGAGTTCAGGGTTGCTTAAAAAAAATAAATCATAGGGACTTGATTTTACAAAATAAAATGTATTTTTAATCTCTGTAATCTCATTTAATAATAGATGAAATGACTTTTCCTTAAGGCTGAGAGGAAGCAACAAATACAGATAATACCGGTTCTTGAGAGTGAAAAAGTTTTAAAGTCTCTGAGCCACTAAAAGAGGGGAGGGAAACACAAATAGTGCTGCTATGGCATGTGCCACCAAAAATATGTTAGTTTCATGCTCCCTGGCCCAGGGTTTCAATCTGCCTCATTTTAGTGAATTAAATTATGTACTACAAAGGAATTTGGATCTGAATGAAAGGAACAAGACTGATATCAGTCTGAAAAGTAATGCTGTATTAATTCAGGTCCAGACATTAAAGACGAAAATAAAATTGAATTACACAGTAGTCTAATATTTCTGGACTAGATAAGATTGTATTGTTTTCATAGCCAAATGGAGATGGGAGTAATAGCTTAAAAGATATAACAAAATGGTCAGCATCTACTTTCAGGCACCCAGTGAGCTGCACAGATGATGGTGACTCAAAAGCTGCTGTTGATCAGATAGCTGTCCACTGGCGCTTCTCTGCACACATTTCTCCACTATAACCAAAACAGCAAAATTCTAAGATTTGCCCTAGTCACAGATGAAAAGCAGCTGTTTCAAGCTGAATGGTTTGAAAAGGGCAACACTGATAATGAAAGAATAGCACTTTCAATACACTATGGTCAAGGTGCTAACCCCTTTGGCTGAAGGAACACAAATAAGCAGCTCATTCTGGATTAGAGGTATGGAAAAGACATCTACTAGACTCTTGTCCAATGCTAAGCTGCATGTGGTAGCATCCTTGAGCAATAAACATTTCTCAACCATATCTTGGCTAGGTCATAGCAATGGAAGAGACCTACACACTGAAACCATAAGGTTGCAGGTAACTGAGTGTGCTGCAGCATTACCTCCTTAGCAGCTCAAGCCATCATCACTACTGCATCAGAGCTAGACTGTACTCCTTCTCTTTGCTTTCCCATACAATATAAAATCAATGTAACACTCATTTTCAATGACTTGGAGTCAAAGATCTGTCAAAAAATGTGGAGCTCTGCAATATTGCACCTGGATTACCATTTCTTCCTGTGGTGGTACAGTTGGGCACCGATCACTGTCTTTCAGGAGATAAGACATTCACAGAAGTTCAGTAAAAGAGTAGTCTGAACTCCACAAAATCAAAGGAATATCACACACCTCAAACATTCCATTCCAGATCCAATATGTATTCCTATAAACTGTCCTCTCTGATGTAAACTTTTAATAGTATCTATATATTGACTGCATTTGTCTTGAAAAATCCTAAACGAATACTCCACAGAATCCACTCCTCCGAGAAAACAAGCAGAGACAAGAAATGCAAGGTTCTGCTTACATTGCCATATGCACCAGAATGAACTTAAAATACTAAGGAATAAAACCTGCATGGATCAGAATAGTGGAACAGCAAAATGTCAGCAACATTTTAAAGGTAATATAATTTGGAGTTCAGAATTCAATATGATAAAGAATGATAACCACTGTATAATATCTCAGCCTTCTCATATACAGCAGACTTAAAAAAAATCATGACTACATTAATTCAAGGGAACTTCCAATATGGAATTTGGAACAGTATCTCAGTGTCCAGAGTCAGCTTTTGGCTCTATTTCTACTAATCATGGTGCTGCAGCTGACCCAGTTTAAATGTATTTCTATAAAGATTCCATAATTTTTGGTGATGTTGCATATTGTATTCTCCTAAGCCATTTAAAAATATTGCATTACAGTAAATATGTAGTGCCTAAAAATCAGGTGCATCATGCAGAACAGCACTACTGCACCACTGAAATACAATGTAAAAGTTTCATTTGTACAGTAAACACGAACATGCATATTTGTGTAATAAACCCAACACTATATTAAGATGCACATTTATGTATTTGGCTGTATTCTATTTGTGTATGCATATACGTGTGAGAGAGTAAGTTTGTGGGTAGAGGTCATATTTTGTGGTGAGCTTCTAATATCTGAACTTATAAAAGATCATCTGCACCTACAAGCTTTGTCCTGCTGGTGTCCTAGAGCTGTGAGTTCTGCACCACCACTCTCTGCAGTGTTAAGTGCATATACACAATATAGTATTTTTCAAATTATTATGAAGTTACCATAACATACATAAAGCTCCCAGACCCATTAGGACTCATATTCTGAGTCACCTACACCTGAGGATTCCAAAAGGGAAGAAAAAAATCTGATAGTCCACTGTTTAGTTATTCAGTGCTCTATAAAAGGCAATTTGTTTCTAATACCTTCAGGCAATCTGTGTGCTCCAAAGTATTATAGTTTATAACAGTTGTGGGAAAAACTACTATACTTAGTTAAGTGCTTCTTTGGTCTAGAAATGAGATGACAACATGAAAATACGCTCTGCCACAGTTTCCAGTTTTTTATGGTATCGCTTAGGTCATTCATAGAGTGGGGTGTTTCACTTCTGAAAAAGAAACAACATAAGTGTAATGAAGAAAAGAAATAAAATGAGAAATGAAGAAGAAAAATATTCCTTGACTACTAAGGGAAAGATACACAAAAATTTAGGTTTGGATGAATATACAGACTAAGTCTTGTTTCTTACAGGAATTCTGTAAAGCATGTTAGAACATTCTTCTGCAAGAACGTAACAAATATAAACTATCTCAAAAATCACCTGATAATTTTGAAAGTTGAAGTAATAATAACTGAATAGTTTCAATTTCATATAAAAATACAATAAACAGCATAGCAGTATTTTTATTTCTCATTTAAAAAAACTCTACCTTTATGATCTGTATTTAATATACTGAAGCCATTTGAAATCTAACACTGATCTGCCTGCCAGTTACTTAGCAGAACAGAAAAAGTACTGACCAGTTGTTCGCAACTGCCACCACTCTATGCGAAGAAAGAAATAATTTACTGTGAGTTTGTAATAGTGAAAAGTTGTTTAATATTCTCGTGCAAAAAAAAGCTATTGATTTTCATTATTTTGCAGGGATTAACCGCATTTTATTAACATTGTCTCCAGCAGAGAGAAAGAACTGAACTCTGCATATTTTGGACCAAATGGGTGAACCAAAGCCAACCACAACAAAGGGATTATTTGTACTGGGGAGGCGAAAACCCCATAAATCACCGTGATTCTCTTACTATTAATTTTGTCTTTATTCTCCCTGCTCTCTGAATGGATCCTAGACTCCTACAATGTATCATGTCCTATAATATTATGATTTCTCCAAAGAGGACTTATCACTTAATCTGTTTATATAGCAGCAGAATCAGTCTGATTGACTGGGATTTCAGTGTCCATTGCAATTAGAGGCTATATATAATTGTACAATATTCACATTAGGAGTTTAGTAACCCTTTTACCAAGTGCCACTTTACAGACATAGGTTTCCAACACTGATTTGTATAACACACTTAGTAACAAGCGGAAGAGACTTAAGATACCCATTTGTAAGATACCTGAAACCTTCTATTTATTTGTAAGATATTTGAAAAAGAGATTGATAGAGCACTGATTAATAAACCTTTCCCTGGAGTACCGGACCAAGGTCATGTGTGGACATATATGCATGCACACACATGTTGCACATGGGTGGCACTTTATAGTGAAGAAGTCCTTTATCAATCACTCAGAAGTACAGGAACATCATGATAAGCAACAAGTCTGCAGCAGGCGGAGGTGAAGGTCTAATTTATACCTGCTAATCGCAAATTAGGAACTTAAAGGAATTATTCTTTCAGCATCTGTCAGTAATATGGAGGAAAAGAAAAATGCATGTTCTGAAGGAAATCAGTGGGAAATTTGCGTAGGAAGCCTTGCATAGCCAGTAGTATTACAAAACATTATTCATGTTGTTAAATATGAAAAATAGTAGGGTGGTTTTTCTCACACAAAGTTTAGCACCCAAGATAAGAAAATCATTCCGGAACTTGTTATGATGGCTGAGACTGAACTGAACAGGGGGCTGCAAGCTGGGACCAGGGAATCAGAGATGCAGGCCAAACGCAGCCCCTTGGCTGGAGGAGGCTCCACAGCCTCCCCAGGGAATCTGTTCCAGCACCTCATTTTTCTTATCAGTAGGAACTAACCCCTCAATGTACTTTTCTAATGCAATTTGAGGCCAGCATCTTCTGCTCATCATGGATAAGGAAACAGACCACATGCCTTTTCTTGATAGGTCTTGTTATTATGTCCCATTTTCCCTTCTCCTTTTTCCCATATCTTCTCTTCTATAGACACACCAACTCAAATTCTTTCATTTTTTTCTGAGTAAGTCTTATTTTAAAAACTTTTGCTTCCCTCCAGGCCTTCTCCAATCAGACCACATGTTTCTGTACAAATGCCATCCAAAACATGCATTCAGTACAGACAAAGAAAAGGCAATCCCAATCAGTAGCAGAGATACAGCTGGTGCTTCAAAATACTGGATTCACCAAAGCAACTAGCTGAGACAAAGTACAGATAAAAACTGCATGAAAATTAAGAAACTGCTAAACAGGCTTAATAAAATATCCAAAAGCCACAACTATAATGTGAGAAAGAAGACAACTTTGGCAAAAAAAAGTTAGTAGAAAAAATGAAGGCAATAATTAGAAGGAAAACCCTATGATAATTATGATGAATACAGTATGAAAAGCAAAGATAAAAAATGGAAAAACAGTCTGTAAAAACACATTATGAAATAGAAAATATTAGAATGAGATGCTGAAGATTGCAGTGAACAATCCGTGACTGTATGTATGGCCAAAGAAAAAAAGGACCTTGAATATTATTCAAAATTTAATTAGCTTTAATTTAATTTAGAAACAGAAAATTTGTTAACATCAATATATATTTTTGTCCTACTTTGGAAAGAATGTTGATCTTGAGAGGAGAATGCTTCTTAGTCCCTCAGCAGCTAAGAAGAATCTTAAAAATTATCTGTTATGAGTAAATGTTTTAAAATTGGGTGTTCTAAGAGTTTCTTTTGCACATTTCTATCTGGTGTTATAATAATTAAAAGTAAAGAACTATTGAGGGAATTAAAAAACTCACACTGCTGTTGTGTTGCTATTTAAGAAGGGGCACTATACAGTCAGGTAACTAACATAATACATTTACTTTATATCAATCCAGACAAAATAGTGAAAAAAATTATACAGGATTTAACTGATGAAGATTGAAGTGAAAGAGATGTAATTAATGCCAGTCAACATGGGTTTATGTAAAATAGGTCTTGTCAAACAAATCTCATTTTATTCTTTGATAAGCTTACAGAAGTTTGGGTGATAAAGATAAGTGCATAGGTGTAATACACTTAGACACCTGTAATGCATTTGACTTACTAGTGCATTGCTTATATTCTTAATAAAAATTACTATTACACAGATTTGTTAAAACATTTGTAAAATGGACTGAGAAGTCCTTAAAACACAAGTTTTAAGAAATAATTCTCAATCAGAAATCCTTAACTGGGGGGTGGAGGCACTAGTGGTGATCCACATGCACATGTGGACCTGTTAGGCATGATTTTAATGAAATTTGCATGTATGGTCAGAAATTAAACTCTAAAGTATTGCCAAGAAAAAAACAAGACTAGAAGAGTGGTATATAAAGGTGAAGACCAAACAGTCACACAGAATAATCTGTCTGTTTAAGCTAGGCCAATTTACTGTGTTGTACCTGAATGCTCAAATCATGTTTAATGACTGGGATTTCTCTGGGAAGAAAAAATGAAAGGGAAAAGGAAGAGCATATTCCTGGAAATACTACAATCTGTTTCTCTTGGCAAATTTAATTTTCTCTGAGTTATGTGAGAGAAGCCAGACAACAGTTTTATAGAAACCTGTGGTGACAATGCAGCACACTGGCCTCTCGAAATCACCTTTGTGACAAGGGTTAAAGAAGTGGGTAATGTGTGGCAAACTTTCTGTTTATTTCCAAGCTATGTTCCCTGCTTGTAAGAACTGACCACTAAATGTAGCTTTCCACCATTAACCCCCGCAGAAGTTATCCAACAAAGGGCTGGAAAGTTACTTGTATGGCACAGGTTATAAACAAGGAGAATGGTAGAATTAATCTGTTGCAGCTCACTCACATTGTATTCACTAAATAATTTGTAGTAATGTCTAAGATACACCTATGTAATGTATTCTAAAGGCACACAAACTTCAATAAGCTCTTTAAAGCTGCTGATTTTACCATTTAGCAGTACTCTGAAACTACTGCCCAGAAAACTCTACCTCTAACTTCATAATTATCCAAAAAATCTACAAATTAAGAAAAATCAAGCAGAGTTCATGCACAAAATGGAGAAAATGAACAATAATTGCCTAAAATGCAAAGCATGGCATAGTTATATTGTACATTCCTAACACAAACTGCAGGAGCAATTATAACACAAAATCCATATTCAATTATCAGCTCCAGATTCAGAGCAACAATAAAACTGAAATCACTGTATTTTTCTAGGGATACACAGAGCAAAAGAGCTCAACTGGTTCCTTCTGAAATTTGCTGCTGTGTAACATTATGCAATGGCATATAAAATTGGGTGATGGAAACCCAGAAAAAGTGCCTGAAATTCTCAATACATTCTACACCTGTAGGCTTAAATAAATCCATTTTGAGGGCTCCATTATACCTACCACACATGAAATTTTTTCACAGCTACAAATGTGATAGCTCATGCTTTTGCTTGCTCACAGTATATAGCTCCTCCATGAACAGAAAGCATTTAGTGAATAGAAGAGAAATGTAGACAAGCTCTAATTTTCTTCACAGTGGCAAGTGCATCCATTATGTGTTACAGAGTCACTTTGCTCAGAAAGAGTTAACTTTCTAGCTCCTATTCTCTGCAGTGCTGCATAAACACTGCACATTATTCTTACTGAGCATGCTTCATCTTTCCTGTCTCCACAGTCTTGGGCTGTCAATCACCTGTCAGTCCCTACCACATCAGCACAGTGCGCATCACCAGGCTGTCAGCACAGCAGCTGATGAGACTCTGCTAAGAGCTGTCAATCAAACTTGTTTCTCTTATCTGTTCGGGAAATATTTTGTCTCTAAGAAACAAAGAACCTGGGCAACAATGGATCAGAGTCTAGTATTTACTCTTTTAGAGGGATGAAGGCTCTTAACAGGAAATGAATGTTTTATCCACAACAAGTAAAAAAAAAAATCTGCTCCATTAGGCATATTTTCTTTTTTGGTTTTCTTTAAATCCTATTTACTTCTTAACTCAATAAATCAGCATAATAAATTAAAGCAAATTTCTTTTTCACTGTAAAACGAATTTCATGGATTTACTTCTATCTTCTGTTGAATATAATTCAGTGCAGTTTAAACCAGGTAGCATCTCTTTGGTTTGGGAAATCCTTCCCTGACTGTAGACACTGGAATGTGTGAGCTTTCTCCCTATCTCACTGTAGCCAAAAAAGCCAGACTACAGAAAACACGCATAATTTACACCTTTGTTTCATTAAAATATATCTTTATTTTCTGTAGCATTTCTCATTAAAACTAAATTTCAACATCAACTTTAATAATGTGAGCAGGGTTCATAGATAATAGACCGAAAATAGCTGAAGGGTATAAGCAAGCAGTAGAAAAACATACATTTTCAGTGGATGCTTGAAAGAAGATACTATCTTCTCTCTGGAATGCTGCACCAGGGAGAAAGAATTGCAGAAGGTAAAGTTCTTGCATCTACAGAAATAAAATACTGAAGAAAGATAAAAAGAGCTGCAGAGATGGGCACAGCAGCAATCTCAGGTCTGACAGAGAATCTCTGCATGAAAAGTTGAGCTGGGCTTTCAAGTGCACATCTATCCAAGGCAGAATAATGTTCTGCAAAGATAACTGGTGTAGGTCTAACAAACTTGGCAATCAAATTAATTAGCACTGGGGGATCACTGAACCAACAGACCTGTACCCTTCTCAGGGCATAAGTATCTTTACATGCTGTGCCATATAGATACACAGACACATTTAAATCTAGCTCGAGTATCAGTACATTGTGCTGCTTCATGCCAAGTGAAGTAAACATAACCCAGTGACTTCAAATCCTCATTTTGACCCATATCTATTTTCCCCTACAAAATAAAGAATTTCAGAGCTGATAGACAAGGAAAAACATCACGGACTTAAGAGTGAGAGTAGCAAAGAGAAGCAAAACACTTTCATCAGTATAGAGAGGAATACTGTAAGATACAATAATGTGAAAGGTAGGCCTAAAAATATTTGGTGTTTTCCACAAAGCTTCAGTCTGGGGCCATGAAATTAAATAAGCAGCTTAGTTTTCTGAGACAAAACAAAGTGAGTTTATAACCCTTGCAGTTTCTTGGACAGGACTGTATATTAAAAGTTAAAAGAAATGGAAGGCAAATAAAAGTGTTATTTTTTAAAACCTTATAACACAGAGACAATGATTTACATGCCTGATTTACATGCTCTGAACATCTGCATTGGCTGTGGGAATAGGCTGTGTAGGTAAAAACAGAGGGCAGAGGTGGGGCTGCAATAGAAAACCCATGGAAAGGAAAAGTTTAAAGCAAGCATGGAAAAGAAGCCCCCTGAGAGGTTTGGGAGCCGCCATCAAGATTAGAGAAGAGCAAAACACCATGCTCCTCCTCTCTGGTGGCTTAAGGCAAGATTCAGAGAGATCACGAAAGCAAGAAAGGAAAAGGAAAGAGAAGAGAAAAATTGTGGCCATGGACAATATAACACTATTTGTCCTTTCACCACATACCCCCACAAGATTTTTTCTGGAATTTGGTTGCTCCAGAAGAAAATACTTTAGTTTCCCAAAGAGGGAAACCATTGCCCAAAGAAAAGAGAACAAGGTGGCAGCCACAATCAATGTCAAAGATGTAAGCAAATCTCTCAGAGGCTGAAGCAAGACAAAGGCAGGCAATTTTGAGCTGAATCCTGCAGCAAAGGCAAGAGGTCAGCATCTTTCATCACTTTCAGCTCTATAAATGACTTCCAAAAGGATGCCTATTTCTCTTTTCTGGGGCTTAATCTTGGTTGCCTCCATTACTGTTTGTGCCTGCAAGAGTAAAAACAATTTGCCTCTTCTCTTCCCTCTCAGCCAGCTGCAATGTCTTTAATGCCCACTATGTAGTAAAGAGCGTGCACAGTGGGAAAGGAGGCAGTTGTTTTGCTAGGGACAACGCAGGTGGAGATGAGGCACTTCTGTTTGATCTCTTCTAGAACTCTGTGCTTGGTGCTGGCAACACTCATTATGTTCTGGCCTACCACCAGCCCACTGCCCAACGATTTCACCAGTTACTTGGAATAAAGGTACTGGGTGACATGATGGTCTTTAGGAGATACCAAGACCACAGACATAATGGAGCATGCAAACAGGTTGGGCTCACAAAACAGTGACCTTGATCAGGTCTCCGTGCTCAGTAAGGACCTACTACAGGTAGAAGCAATTTTCTGTTAATGTTTGCAACCAAAGGGGAGCAGGCTGCTCTGTTCTCAACTCCTGGACATCTTTTTGGACACAAGCTTCCCTGGCAGGAAGAAAGGGTTGCTCTTAACACACAACTTCCACTCTGCACCCTCCCCAGGCAATGCTGGAGGTGTCCCTCAGCAGGGACATGGACAACATGCACCCCTAAGGCTGCTCTCAAAATCTGCTCAGATGGCAATGGAAATGCCAGACTGGAACAGCTCAAGCATGCTCTTTACAGTATCACTAAATAGGAATACTGCTCATGTCAGAAATAATCACTAATACTGTAGTTCAGACTTACATAAATTTTTACTAACAAAGGAAAGGAAATGTGAATAAACAGAAACAGCCCTAAATGCTGAACTTTAATTCTAGATGTTGAGAATAACACCAAAAGCAACAACAGTTTGTGAAGATGTCAGAAATTAAAACCAGAGGAAATATGCTGTGTACCAGGCACTTTTAAAAACATGCCTACCGTAATTTGATCTTTCAATCACACTTATCAGCAACAATGCTAAGAACCACAGTATTGCCCCGTACCAAACCATCCCGGTTACCGATAGTACAACCATTATCAAGCATTTGCGACAACAGGAATATTTTAGTCTTTGACAAATTCTTTCATATGCAGCACTGTTTTTCAGAAACACAACTGCTTCTGATCTAACTGGACATTAATTGCTTTTTGGCTGATGTATCTGTGCCTTCTGGACTGATAACACAACTAGCAAATCTGATATCTGACAAGTTGACTCAACCTAATCAGGACAGATCAGCTGTTGCCAGCGTTGCTATAGGCTGTAATTTGAGGACCTTTACAGAGTTATCACTTGCTTTGAAAGGCAAGAAACTGTAATTCTGTCAACACTAATCCCAGAACGCGCGTTCAAAGTGGCTGTTATTTTTTCTCCAGGAGAAGGTAACACTTGTCAAATAAATACCTGAGATAATTGATAAAAGGAATTAGGAGTATGTGAGTGATACACCAACAATCAGTCACTCTCATGAAAAAGAAGAACCTTGCAAGATTCAGAACACTAAGTAGAGAGCACAAGCTGTCATCGTGAAGCAGGGGTCACTCTGAATGGAGTGAAACAATCGGCAATGCAGTTTTTCAATGTTTACTTATCTCTCTGTTGCTTAGTGCTAAAGCTGACTGAATTATTCACTTCAAACTATTTGATGAATTGTACTCCTTTTTCCTGCTCAGAAATGGATACCAATGCCGTCAGAGTTATTCACTGCTTCACTTCTATTCAAGCTTACATTTAGTGCTTGACTGAGAGTATTTTAGACTTCCACTGCTGTTCAAACAATATGCAGGATAGGTCCTTAATGTGTGCAAACAGCACAGATCTACAGAGCTGATGGAACCAGCAAGGGTATAGCTTTTGGTATAGATTTTTTTTTTTATATGTATCAAAATTTGCTACAAAGTTCCTTTTGTGTAAACAATTTTGCCCACAAGACTCAACACTACAAATGTTGGCAGAATGCAAGCATAGCCAAAGAAAATTAATAGAAAAATTCCAAATAACATATTGGATTATTTGCCTTACTCCACCAGGAAATAATTTTTAATGTAATAAAATTCAGAGGAATTCCTCAAAAAACATGGATTCCCAATCCATGCAATTCTTAAGGGAACTTGATTGTCACTGAAAACAAACAAGTGGCTTTCTCGTTGTCAGGTTTGCATCTGTCTTTTGCAGGTAACTGTGTTTAGAAATTCAGGCTTAAAATTAGAATAAAAAATATATCTCTTACTGTATCGCTTTGGTCCATCTTCCAAACAAAATGAAAGTGTTAAAGTTGCATCATCTTCAAAAAATTCAGTTGCAAAGGCATCCCACCAGAGGTTGTCACTATCCTAGGAAGCAACAGATCATTCACTTAACAGGAGGCAAAATGAAAATATGTTCATCTTTTGTAAAAGAAATTCAGATACAGTTTGTGCTTCTTCACCTGTGATTTTGGAGTGTAGATGTCTATATGATATTTCAAACTCATTTTCCTAGATAAAGTTCTTGTTCTAATTTAAGCAAAAAGCTAAAATATTTAGTTTATTATACAATAAACTTTCTTTTTACCGAGCACACAATAAATATGTAATGACTTTCATACTCATAAATATATGTTTTTCTTCAAAGGTTAAAAATGGTTTTATAAATCAGTTGCAAATATAGCAATTATGACTTTCTCCCCCTATTTCTGGGCTGTGTATCTCAAATGCTTGATCCTAATAATGAAAAACACCCTCCATACTCAATTCGATAATGCTACATAACCCAATTATCAGCATGAGCTGACAAGAAAGTTATTTAGAAATTAAATATAATAGCCATTCCACTCCGATGCCTTTAAAATAAATACAATGCCATTGCAGGCTGATTAAATACCAGGCAGTTACTTAAATGTAATTGTTATGAGAAATCTTTACTTTTCATGTTACATGAAGTGAAGACAATATTTTAAGATGAGCTGTGTATACTTAGAGGTACAGTAATACATATAGCAAGAATTAATATAATGTGCAATGTAAAGCTTATACCAGTATACCTATACAGGTGGTCTGCGGCTTTTCACAACTGAACCAGGCATTTTCAGACCTGGGTGATCAACAACAGGCACCCAAACCTCGATGTCTAGCACCTGTGCAAGTGATCCAGCTCACAAGGGTTTTCACAGAAGTCAGACAACAGAATCCACCAACTGCTTCATTAAAAAGCGATGGATATATTTGACAGCTGTATTTAAAGTGTTTGGTGCTCATCCGCTGCTTTGAGGCTGCAAATGATGCTTTGAATCATTTGCAGCATACAGGATCAGAAACAAAGCTGGAAATACACCTCTGAAGATGCCCGAGTTGCACTCCTCAGCACCCTTATATCCCACTCACGACAGCTGCCTTACAGGGTGCAAGGTCAGGTTCAGTCAGTGTAGTGAGCACCAAGCACCTCTTAATGCCTGAGCAATATAAAACTAAGCCAGAAAACATTTGTTACCTTCACTGGGAAAAAAACCTGGGATAAAATAAAAATTTAACACAAAATATCCATCTAACATACTCATTATATATACACAGAGAAATAACTATCTTTGTTTTTTAGTTCTGTTCCTGTTTTTCCTAAAGACATTACTACTGGATTTCACTCTGAACTGCTGAGCAGCGTATCCTTCCTGCCTCGCAAGTTTGATTCTTGTCAATCATCCAATGGAGAAATGATAAAGACAGGTTTTAGCATTCCAAGTCCTATCAGAGACCTCTGAGAGACTTCTTGGCTTCCTTGCCAACGCTCCTCCTCCCTAGCAGCGTCAGGACAACATGCAGCCCAGCCCTGTGGTACTTGCTCAAAATTCAGTCACACAGAGTCAAAACCCATCCCCACATCTTAGGAATCTGCTGTCACAGACAGCTGCTGCTCTCTCCTCTTTGTTGGCGTAGATCTGATGAGTGCTTCTGTGTGCAAACATCACTGCATCTACTAGCCAGGTAACCACAACAGCAAGTAGGATATATACACACAGGTGCTCAAGAAGTGCCTAGCAACCAGCTTCTAGCAACACACCTCTGCACACACACCCTTCACTTGGGACAGCCTGGTGGGTGACATTCTAAGCCCATAAAAGAGTGTATTGACCAATAAGGACTTACAAGCTTCCATTCGCCAAAAGAGAGGCTGCTGTGCCACTTAACTGGGATCTTTTGGACATACTTGTTATAGGGAGGGAAGGATTTAAGCAATATCACGTATGCATTTGCAGCTCTCATTAACTCAGTTAAGTATCACTGAAGCTACTCCTGCAGCATCCAATGACCTGGGAAGCAAAAGGGGATCATCACACAGCTGGGATGCAAATGCACACAGGAAAGATAGAGAAGAGCAGGGAAAGTGCAGGGCCCCACCTCAAAACCACATGTATTTGCACTCACTCTTGCTTCCAGGAAGTCTGAAGGCAAGGAAAATGTGGAGATGGAATTACTGTGGATTCCCTCCCTGGAAAGATGAAATATCCAGACTCTGTCACAGTCTGGATACTGTCCAAGGTCTTTATCTTATGCTTTTTCATATTTTTATGTCAGGAAAAAGGAAAAACAGAAAATGCAACACCCCACCCACAAAAAAAACCTCCAGACCTCAGTAGATGATATAAATCCTGTCAAGCTTGTATACACTCTGCTGATTAATTCTCTGCTCCACCCTTGTCACAGGTGGGCCCAACTATTTTCACAGCCAACTGGTGAACAAAACCAAATGAGGTGTCCCTCAGCCAAGCTGGAAAAGGATCCAGTTATTGCAAAAAAAGAGAAGGAGAATAATAAAATCACCCTGGGTTTTTTTCTGCAAAAAAGGGGCTGGTGAAGGCAAGGCTGCCCCCAGGCATCTTTAACTTATGCTCTGACAGGTTACGGGGGATTTTGCCAGAGTAATTATTTTTCTATTCAACAATAATGAGAAATTACCATGGCAACCTCCCTTTCACGTAGTGCACTCACACGTTCAAACATTGAAATAATGGCCTAAACATAACCAAAAAAAAATTTAATACTTAAAAAATATTTTGTCTTAAAATAAACTTAAGGAATGGGTCAAAGGAGAGAAGAGGGCAGAGGGAGCCAGCACGCTGGGTCAGAAGTGAAGCTGCCATGCTGCTGGAGCCAGCTACCCAAGCAGCAGAACGTCTTCTGCCATAACTGCCTTTATTCCCTCTGATCCCCTCCATCCCTGGCATTATTTGTAACTTGAAGCATGGCTCAACTCTGAATAGGGTCTCCAAGTAAATGGAATCCTAGGGTTTCAATATTTTTTCCTTACTCTGATTTCTTTGGCAAATGTAATCAGATTGTAAGTACAATGATGTTCTTTTTCCCCCTTCATCTAACAGTCCCACATGTTCCCTGTGTGATCTGAGAGTCAAGCTGGGTTCTTCTTTACACCTTACGCACTTACATGATTAAGACTCTGCAAGCCAAACGAGGCTTTTCAACTTGCCTGTGATGGTGATTGCTGAACCAAAATAGATCTTGCAACTGGAGTATAAGGCCAACTGAGATTATGGCATTTTCTCCAAATTCCTTTATTTTATTTAATCACTTGGGAGGATAAATGGAGTTCATGTAAAAAGTCAGTACATGAAACCATGCTCAAGGCAGGATGCAGATATCTTGTAGGATAAAACTGGAATTCAGAATTATTTTGATAGATTGCAGAAATGATCTGAAATGAAGATGAAGTTTGCTAAAGTGAAGTGACAAAAGCACAAGTACAAAATGGGGAATAACTGGCTAAGCAATACTGTAGAAAATGGTCCAGATCACAAAGCAAGTATGTCAGCAATCTGTTGCTCTCAAAAACACGGAAAATGTCTTAGATATAATTCCCTCCTGATCCAGCAAACACTTCTCTGGAAAGACTTCAACTGGAATAGTCTGTCCACCTCTGGAGTACTGTGGGCCCAGGTCTGGGCCACCCACTCTTAAAGAATTTATCCGAGAACAACAGGAATCATTGAGTCTAAAGACACAAACAAACAAGCCAACCCCAAAAGACTCATAGGAAGCAAGGCAGAAAGACTTAGCTGTGTTTAGTATAAGTCAGAAGCTCCTCGGACAGGGAATGTGATGACAACCATATGAAAAGATTGCTATAAAGAAGAGCAATCACTTGTCCATGGTGGCTAACAATAGGAGAAGTAATAATCGGCTCAATCTGCTGCCATTGCAGGTTAAGTGATTTAATCCCTTGCTACAGATTTCTAGGCCAGCGTTTTGCAGCAGGGAAAGAGCCGCAGAGCATGGCTACTGTGTTCCCAAGGAGAGGGGACACAGAGGAGCCTCAGGCAGAGCTGCTCCATCGCAGCAGCAGCTCCACGGCTTGTACTCAAGAGAGAAGTGGACTTTTGTTTTCTGCCTCACATCATGTTTGGCTGCACACGTATAACAGGTGTAAATAGTATATTAAAAAGAGAGTCATGGACACAGGTAAATGTGATTCTGAATACACACAGGAAACACATCTGTTCTAAAATGGGACCTTTTTTCATATATAATCACTTCTCGGGGAAGAACTGAATTTTAAACATCAACCTATGTGGCTTGGCATTGGACAAGGCAAAAATAAAAAGAGATAGTGCCCTTGGGAGCTTACATTTTTCTTCTGGCACCTACAACCCTTCCCTATTGACACTTACTATTTTCAGAACTCTATACATCCACACTCCTGTTGGCAAGATACGCGCTTCTCATATTCTTTCAAGTTAATACTGCACAAGGAAACTGCTGTGTCCCCAAGGAGAGAATGGTATTTCTCCCCTCCTCCCATTCCTAGGAAATCAAACTACACTTGAGCCTTTAAAATGCAGTTCAAGATAAGATGCTGCCACTAAATACACCTGTAAAAACTGCACAACCATTGCAAACTATGAAACTTATAGGGTAAGTTCCATTAAAAAATTCTGATATTAATGTTTATACAGAGAGCATGCTGACAGGCCATAAAAAGCCTGAATAAGAGAAACAAACATTTTCCCCATTAGCTTTAAATTAGACCCATCTTGAGACTACCCAGCATATTTAAGTTCCTGATACAAATTTCACAGAAGTAACAAATTAACAGGAACTTATATATCTTAATTTTATACATTTGGACATTTGAGTACTGATCTGTAGATCTGGCTCTGCAATGAACAATGTTTTCATAAATGTAGTATAGGGGAGGTTTAAATATATATTTAAAATATATAAATACTCTATGAAATACCAAATCTTAAATTGATTTTCTTGGAAATCGTATGAACAGAGTGAAAGAGTGCAATACCCATATACGGTATGTAGGTGAGAAATCCATACAGTCAAATGGCTGTCTATTATCACACAGATACAAGAAGATGCACAACTATTTTACATTCACAGTATCTTTGCTAGCAATATGTGGTACCCTGTAACTAGCAAAAGCACCTGAAAAAGAGCAACAGTCTCCTTGCCCAGGGCTGGTTTGTAAGGACCACTCCCAATCCCTTTGCATTTGTTATTTGCTTATCTTATTTATTTGATCTTAAACATAAAGTATGTTTTATATAGCATTAAACATAACTTCAGTCTTGCAGCTAGTGGTATCTTCCAGAATCTCTGCTTCCCCTCACCCTGCCAGGAATGCCCAACTCTATTCTGTCCATTTGTTATTTCACACATATTCACAGTTCTAATGGTGTTGCTTGCTTTTATTTCACTTACTAGTGTGGCTGGATGCCATCTCTCAAACAATGTGTAGTAAAACTGGCAGAAAAATTTTAAGGCTTGGCTTTGGTCATAAGTAGTTTTCGTTTCCATTATATACTTGCAACTTCTTGCCAAAACACTGTTCCATGCCCAAAGCGTATCAGTTTCTTCAGCTTACTTAATAATTAATTAAATTATTGTTTACATTCCACTTTGGAACTTATCTTCATTTGCACAGTAAAGAAACAACACCAAGTTTCTGTCTTATTGAAAAGGCAGAACATAGTCATGCAACAGATCCCCAGAGCAACACCACCTCAGAGAGACTGGCTCGGGTACAATATGAGGACAACGTCTCTGCTTCTCACATAAATCTGGATTAACTTGAAGAGTCCAATGGAATTATAGGGAAAAGCTCATAATGGAAAGCTACTCTTACAGGTTCGCTGGAAATTCTTAATATATCAAGAATCCTATTTTTATTGCCTATAAACCACGGCACTATCAGGCAACAAAACATCAGGGGGTGGGAAGCTGTAACAGTTAATTTACTGAATGGGAAACTGTGAAAATCAAACATTAATTATTTGATTTCAGATAAAAATGGGGGGAGGGGAGAAGAGAGAGGCTTTGCAAAATATGCAAATTGATTCATGCCTTTTCCTTGATGTACTCTGAACCTGGGGATGTGGGAATCAGCATCACTACAGCAAAACCATTATGCTGTAATGATCCTGGCCATCCAGCTCAGCTTCGCAGATACACTGCTTTGAGATATCATCACTTAGATTCTCAAATAGCAAGTCCACACTGAGCAATTATAGCAGCAGTTCAGATTAACTGAAACATGCTGATACTGATATAAGGAAGAGAAATAATTTTCTTATGTTTAGAAGGATGGTTGACCTCTTCCTTGTTATTTGGCCACTCATGTATACCCAAATTACAGACTTTTTGTTAGAGTAGTTGTGGCAACAGCTCATTGGGCTGGCAAATAGCAAGACCAGTCTACACACAGCTATAAAAGTACAGTTCCATTACATCTAAGCCACCTAATTTTTCCATCTACACAGATGCTACACATATATCAAGTTGGTTATCCTTTTAAAATTAGTGTCCTTGAAATTATGGAGATTTTCTTAGATTCTCTAAGACAGGGAGCTGTCTGGTTCAGCCTAATAACAGAATCAAAGTAGAATGCTTGGTCTCAAACCTATTATTTGTCATTCTTTAAATTTTACTTCAGCTAGTGGACAAAGAGAAATGAATCCTTAAATATTCACTCTGTACATGTTTCATTATTCAGCTACAGCAAACAGACACAGATTGCCATTTAATACTGCACCAGTACAGACCAGAAAGAGTTAATTTATGAAATGTGTCATTTCACCTGCTTCCTTAATTTGAATTCATTATTACCACTCCTGGAATTTGTGCACAAGAATGGATACGAGAAAGAAAGAGGAGAAAAGAGCAATGAAGCTGGCCTCACGACATGTTCCACTGCCAATTCTTACAGCCACCATGGCATCATCCTTGATATTTCACAGCAATATTATCAATAACTAGCAGAAGATACTCCTTTGTGCTTTTTAAGTCTACGGGATAAGATTGCACTTGGTCTCCATGGATAAGACCTATATTCTGGCTGTGTGAAAAAAAAGACTGGGCATTAACAACTAAATCATGTGTAGTTAACAGAAATAGCCACTTTCACGCATACCATAGTATCTGTTTGGACTTGGTATATATACAGTTTATGTTAAAACTATATTCAAAGTTGTTTTAAATTTGAGCCTTCTTTTCAATAGGCATCTGGATGTCCCTAGCTGGCTGGGAACAGTAATTGATTTCCTTAGCAGTATTCTCCACCCATGAACATTGCAGACAAATGCCAGACTTGAGATTTGTGTTTATCAAAAATGAACCATGGTTACACTTCTCTATTCTACCACAGAATACCACACAGCCTCAGCCTTTGAGAATGGTTTATAGAGATGGAATATTAAGTGTATCTATTATCTATTGTACTACCGCCAGTCATATGAATGTTCTTATTTTATTTTGACATTTTGACCTGGTTTCTTTTTTACCTTGTTTACTTCCATCTATATGAGTAAATGGAAGCTACTATGCCATCTATCCCAGTGAAAAGGCAATAACTAGTATTGCCATCAGTGAACACAGAGCATCAAACATCGTATGTCACTAGGGCACAGAAAAAAAAGTCATATCCCCAGCAACATTAGTAAAAGAGTCTCTCTGGGTCTATCTACACGACTATACAACTCCCAAGGCTTTAAAATTTAGCCAACACAAATGCCTTCATCAGTTATTACAGTGAAAGCAACATTATTACTGGCAACATTTAAATACCACGGTGGGAAAACAATGAAGACAGTCCTTGATACCTCCATTTCACACCAGACTCTCACGAATTCTTTGTTCACTGAAGCCTCACAGAAGCACCACACATGTTAGAGACATGCACAAAGCTGGGGCCTTCAGAGGTCCCTGTCCCTGAAAAACTGTAGTCTAAATTATGATCTAACAGACTGTATTTTGAGGGGCAAGAAACAGCTCTCAGCTAAGTAAAGAAAACCTACTCATTTTATCTCTTGTGCCTTATTCTTGTGCAAGTCTAGTGGTCCAGGCAGGAAAGGAAAACCCAGATAAGACAAACTCTATGTTCCAGCTTCTTGAAGAAATATCAGACAGTGTGACAGGGCTAAGTAATGCAGCAGTGAAGAGTTGATTTTATCATACATGAAGATTATACTGGTTGAAAAGACATATAGTGGAGGAGATATAGTTCTATATGGCACTTACACACCCTCTACCCTACAGGACTTTGAGAAGACTCCTGCTAAGCCTCAGCAAAAGACTTTTAAAAATAAGGATATGCTGAAATGCTTTGCTGGAATGGGGTACAAATATGCATTTCTTTAGCCTGCAAGTCAAACTAATTAAAGATTATGACTTCCTACTAAGCTTTGCAAACCAGGTAAGAGCATATCACAGTGTTGGACAGCTCTGTCTAACCAAAGAGCTGCTATTATTTAGGAAGATACATGAAGTGGAAAAGATCCAGTGTATTGTATGTCCCATCTCCTTTACAGGGCAGGTAATTTCATGCATAAAAGTTTAATTTAGCAGTAGCAAGTCAGAAGGAGAGAAACATTTTAGAGGAAAGTATTTCAGAAATCCCTCCCTTTTGCTACTATTTACAAGCATATTTAAGTTATATATTTAATACATATTTACAAGCACTTTATATATTGTAGGCTGCATTTAAGTGCTTAATAACATAACTGTGGGTTTGGGTGTTCAGGTATCACCCAAAGAAATTTTAACAGCGCTGTATAATTCCAGGCAGTGCAGAGAAGCAAATGTTATGGTGCTTTACAGAAATTCTGGTAAGAAGCAATGGTAAAGCATGAAAAACCACTATGAGAATTAATAAATAATTTCATAAAAGAGATATAGTTACCTGAAAATTATCTCTTAAAAGTTATTCACATTTTTTTATTCAGTTCATCTCAGAAGCCTCACTCTTGTGATCTTTTTAAAGGATTACTACTTTAGTTTAGCAAAAGTACATTTCAAGTTAATTCCTGTATACATTCTGAATTTATTAGGATTAGTAATCAAAGCCACTTTTGTCAACTGACAATGTCACTGACAATATCCACAAATATTATTTATGCTAAATGTGTGTTTCAGAATCTAAACTCTACTTAGGGGAGAGAAAAGGAAAAGGTATTCCTGAGGTATTAAGCTATTAAGTTCATCTTTCAAGATTCTACATACTTGGTCCAGTTTTGAACACTACAGCATAACAAATATCATCTGTATCACCCATTTAGCCACGAATCAGCTGAAGTTGTCAAATAAAGCTCTGGTTTTTGAAAATAACACAGCTATATTTATTGCTTCTAATTTTTGATATACAAACATATGTGCATTTAAACTTAATCTAACATTAAGGCTGAGATTTTCGAAGCTAATTAAAAGACTTATGCATTCATTTTCCATTAAATTAAGTAGAAAACAGATGCTGGAATATGCTGTGCAAGGCTCCAAATCCCAGCATGGAAATGGAACTTGTTGCATTAGCTGAATCAAAGCTAGAGGGTGACAACAGGGCTGGGATTCATCTCACCCCAAGACAGTTGTCTAAATTCATACGAGATAAAAAGCCTCCTGGAGATATCTGTCTCTTCACTGACTGTAGAGGGGGCCTAGAGAATAGTTCAGTCTAGCCATGTAACTTTTACAGGGATAAAGGTGGGTAAGATAAGTCCTTTTCCATGTACCTACCAGGAATTGAAATTTCAGGAAGAAAACCGGTTGAGGTTTTGGGAGCTTACATTGTGAAGGACAAACATAAGTGAAAAGCTGGGTGAAACAACCGTATCTACTTTGTCTAGATTTTTACAGTCTTGGCAGGAAAACCTATAAATGATGTTCAAGTTTTTCGCTCGCAATGCCCAAAGATCTCCAAGCTGCCAGGTTCCTGCTGTTTCAAATAAAAAGCTCCGAGTGGCAGACAGAAGTTGGAGCCCTAGTTAAAGATTTCTGCCAGTATGAAATGTTTTAAATGAAGAAGATGTGATTATTTGCTTGGCTTCCTACCTTCACTCCCTTGCTAGCCATAGTTGCCAATAAAGGCCCTCAGATCCTGTGTTTTATCTCACCCTGTATTTGGATACAAAATTCCTGTACAAAATGCCATTAAACTAGAGGCAGAATTGTTCATACATATCTTCCTACATCCTCAGAAATCTGAAATATAAGGAAATCCTAAGTCAAGACAATACATCAAATATTGCTATTTCTCATTCTGTTACCATCAGACCACTCAGTCACTGCTGTTTCCATCCTGTAGCACTATCCCTCTCAAGCATGTAACATTCACTAATGGGCATGTGACAGCCAAGTATGATTAATGAAGGGACAACAATCAGAAGTCCAAGTTGCTCTGATAAAGCAAGATGGGTTGTGCTTAAGACACTAGTTCTCAGCATACACCATGGTTTACAAGGTCTGATGGTGAGAACCACAGGGTAGTAAACTTTTTATACTGACATTTGCATTTACAAATAAAACTCTGGTTCAGGTGGATAAATCTGAATCACCTGTTTACAATGACAAGAAACTGCTTAGAACCAAAACTGCTATAATATTGCATAAGAGTGTAGCAGATCACTGACAAGGGTGTTGAGGTTGCTAAACCAAAGGATATTTAGCTGCTGTCCTGAAAGTCACAAGAATAAACATAAAGAGAATGAAGCACACACTGGGAAATCCAGAAGTTGTGACAACAGAGTGATTTAGTGTGTTTTTTTAATTATTAACTTTAAATTTTCACTTCAAAAGAAATGGGAGAATTTATTCATGCCAAGAAGCACTCCCTTTCAAAACTCAGTCTGCACTGAGCAAAGCTTTCTTCTAAATGGCGTATGTTATCTTGTCAACCTCATTTAAAGTAAAAAGGCATCAGCAGTAATAATAAAAATGCAGTTTGGTGAACAATTCCATCACAGAAGCCAGCTATTACATACTGTAACAAATTAAAAACTCCAAAAGTCTATGCGGGTCCCCAGAGAAATGCTATTTAATAAAGCAAACACTGATATTGAATGCGACAGAATTCCATTTGCTACAGAATCCCATCCAACTGAGTTTGGCTGCATCTGAAGCAATTAGAGAAAGCTGTGATTTAATGATTACACTAAAACCCTAGACAAACAAAGCTCTCACCTACCAAGTGGCCACTTAGCTGTATCACTACCACCAAATGTATAAAAATCCTTGTAGGATTTCTTTTGCTGTCAGTCAACTAGTAGCAACATGAGCAATTATTTACTAAAAATGTCTACTTAGCGGCTACCCTACTGCTTAAACATGAAAAATGTATAAATCTGAATTTAAACAAAGTAAGCAAGGCCAAGAGTGAACTATATGTGTCAGGGAAATCACCCACTAAGGTCATCCTTGTAGCTGAGACCTGATATGATCTAGCTGAAAGATCATAGCAAGTCAATGTTTAATCCTTTCTCTTTTATTTTTAATCTTTATGCTGTCTATGATAATCCACTGGGGCCTCACCTCTGGGTCCATAAACATCTACAGAAATTTTAAACATCTTTTCATCACTTCAGACTTCATGGACCTGTTAGATCAGCAGTAAAACTGATTCACTTCAGATTTCTTAAGTTTTCCATAGATGGTATTTGTCCTTCCCTATTTTCTAATTATTTCAAAATTTCTTTATATAAAATTGTAGGACATAAAGCAGTATAAAAAAGGAACATATGTGACAATTTGGAAAACTTGCTTATGGAAAGCTTGTGAATTTGCTTGGAAACTCTGGATTTCTTGGTGTGCTCATGCCAGCTGACAAGCTCCATTGTGAAAACTGACCAAGGGACTTTCTGATTTTTAACTTTTACATTAGTCTGAGAGTCAAGTGAATGACACCCAGGACTGCTGAGGTAGATTTTTACCCCTGTTGCCTTCCAGGTGAAAGCATCTTCTGACAGAGAGCAAGCAAAGCCTTGGGAAAAGCAGTTCCCTTCCTCCCCAGCTCTTTAAGGAGCACCATCTAGAGTCATGGTGCATAGCTCTAGCCTGAACAAAAATACTAGTGTTAATACAGCCTTTTAAAACCATAAAGAATATGAAGTCTGCGAGAAAGCTCAAACACACGGAGAACTATTTTAAGCAAGAAAACATTTTTGCATAACATGGTGATTCATGTGTAGAATTGCTGCAGAGGAGAGTGAAATAATTACAAGAAGCTATGTATAGGAAAGCACTTCTTGGGCAGCTCAGACCTATTTTCAAAGATCTAAATCTTCATATCTTAACAAAAGCATACCGTGTGGGGTGTGGGTGGGCTGTTTATTTGTTTTGCTGCAGCTGTGCATTTCTAACTAAAATAAGCAATAATTGTGTTCAGAACCCTATGTTTTTTTAAGCACTGTGTGCTCCTTAGGAGGGCTCTAAACCCAGAGCATCTACTGTTTCAGAGCTCTTCTGGAAGACTTGTGTTCAGACTACTAGAGAGCCTGAAAAGGCAGCAGTGCCTTTGACAAAGCCAAACTACTACATGGTCCCATTTCTGGAAATGTGTAACTGCCAGAGGAGGTCTTATCTGAGAGTGAGACAGAAAAGATGGAGTGCTAATGTCTTCTTAGGCTAGCGGAAGCTTATGCCAAGCTCAGCCCAGAATATACAGATCCACACCAAGCAGCTTGGTTTCTGCCAATGCAGTAATGACCACTGATAGATGTTATCATACTTCTACACACTATGTTTAATTGGAACCTACAAAATTGATCATAGCTGGATCACTGTCTAGGTCCTCAAATAAAGACTATAAAAATATCATAGATCCTCTGAGGAGGGTGCTGATTTCAGGTGCTGATTGTTCAGACGTCTTAGGATTCTCCTCCAAATGAGTCCCTCCAAAATAGGCTTGACTTTCACTCCTGATCTCTGTATGCCACAGTGAAGAATCACCTCTCTGCTCTAGAACAAACGACTTCTGTTCTTTTTTTTCCCTCTAGCTTCCTGATGTGGAAGAGTTTTTTCTACAAGTAAATGCACTGATACAGACGTACATATGCTCACTTTTTGTTGATATCCTTGGCTTCTGTAGTAGTGTCTCCTGGATCATGTCATCTGCCTCTTAAAATCGTATATATATTGGTGTCAGGCACTCTAGACTGAATGTGAACTTTTTATAACCTCCACAACATGTGAGGTCTGAAAGAGGCCCATCAGAAACTGCCAGGTCAGCACAGAGCCCACCATATACCCCACAGCATATCAGCAAGGACAAAGGAGTGTATTGAAGATCAAATATGCTTTGTATTAGGCAAGCAGCTCCTTATTCAGACTCCTGTGAATGTTCTAGTTCAGTAAGTCTCAACATCTGGCAGGGGTCAGATCAGGGCTGACTTCCTTCTGTCTTGATTCAATGCTCTTCAGTACAGCTGACAATCAGAGGCTTTCGTGTCCTAAAGCCTCAGTGGACTTGCAGAACAAGTACAGAATCGAAGTAGCTTCCCCCTCTCTCCCTGAAAATACTCATGCACCTTAATCTGAGGGGACCACAAGCAGGATTATGTCGTCAGTATCCTCCTCATTCCTCTGCTAATATTCCAAGCAACCATTAGTAGCAGCAGCAGAGGTAATACCAAACTGCCCAGGGGAAATGTCCTAGAAACTGCAGAGATACTGAATATTTTCAACTGTATTATATAGTGTGCTGCAGACACACGATCCTATGAGTTGTCAATTGATATATACCAACTTCACCCAGCAGTAAGGATGGGACATGAAAACATAAGTGTCCTCTACCATTGTATAGGATGAGACTCACAACAAAGAATGCTGTAGGGAGATATCCAACCTATCAGATCATCAGCAGCAGTGCCTTGCAAACATAAAAGGAGAGATGATGTTCTACTATGTTCCTACAACAACAAACACAGCAGTCAGGCATAATAAATATCTCCAAAGCAATGAAAGGTGAAAAGTTGGTACTATATGACATAACCACAGCCCTAAGAATTGATGTTTCCTGTTTGAAAGACTACACTCCTTTATCATTCCTAGAAAATTTCCACATGCCAGGTGTACTTCTTAGATTTAACCAAGTACTTTCATGCTTCCAAGGCCATCTATTGGATTTTGAGAGAGAAAACTCACAAAATAATTTACTCAGTTGTGAAATAATGAGAAGCAGGTATACAATTTATTCACATTGACTGCTGCTACCATAAATATCTGAGGAAACTACTATACATTATGTTTCAATATAAATAAAATCATAATTATTTCCCATCCAGATAATGACCAAAATATTTCTGGATATCTTCCTGATCTCCAAGGTCTACCCCAGAGGAGATGCAGGAGTGTCTCTTCTGCATGGTGTAGTGCTGGGAGTGAACTTAATGTTTGAAGCATTATCTTAACATTTGAAATTGTCAGTCTTTAGTATCTACTTTCTTGTTACAAGCTTAGAATATCCACTTCCTCTGTTCTTCTGTAGAATGTGCACTCTGTAGCTTGTCCTACCTAAAAATTAACTTGAAATGAAAGCTTCTAGGTCTTCTAGACAGATTTTAAAGTGTGTTCCTTTTTTTAAGAACAGGAGTCTATCCTGACGGTAGTCATGGTTGCAGAGAGAAGCTGGAATATGACAGAATGTATTTAAACATGAGCAAGGGAATAAAGGGAATGCCAAATTCTTTTTCTTCTTTAATACTGCAACGTTTAAGCCAATTGCATGATCCTTCAGAGCCTGGCTCTGCTTTGGGTAGAAGCACTGAGTGGCTTGCCTATTTTAATTGCATATGTTCACCCTCATGGCCATCCATATCAGGTAATGGGAAGCTCACTCGGAGGCAGGGTGTTAAACAGAGTGCAAATTTCTCATTTGGAACAGACGAAACCGTGATCATCTTTGATATTATCTTTTCTCATTCAGCTTCTTTGATTTGAGTGGTAGTATCAAAAGAAAGTGACCTGAACATATTAAAGACGATGCAAGCTTCAGTATTCCCTGTTGCATATGACTTAAAAATTAATGGTTCATTAATATCCAAACAGATCTGCTTTGGGGAGACCTGATCAGAATTCAACACTAGATATTGTAAGCATTTGAGAACACTGCCAATGCGTTCTTTAAAAGGCCCAGAAGATGCATGTCTTGTACATTATTTCCACTGCCTCTACCTGCTAAAGCAGCATCTCTGCTGCAGTGACAGAATAAATACATGGAAATCTAATCTTTTTTTTCTCCCCCGTTCTCAAAGGGACAGCATTTTGCACCAATATAAGAAAAAATCAGCTTATTTTATCTAATCTGTGACATACTACCCACCAGTATGAAAAGAAAGATGGCAGCTCTCCTTCCTTCGTGCTTTGATAGAAAATCAACAGAGAAGTAATACAAACTGACAGGTTTTTATGACTGACCTCCTGATACCTACCGGTGCATAAACATGCAGTTGTTAAAACTTATCACTAGGGCCAGGGTTATCCCCTCTTGACTAGAAGACTGCCAAGTCGTAAATAAGTAAGATAAAAATAGAGTTCCAAAATAATATATTCTATTTAGTGGATTCTGCCACTAAAATGTCATGTCCTAGAAAATCTCCAAACAGGAGAGTTACAATTTCACAGTTTTATGTCTTTACTTTCCAGATGTCGCACAAAACTTGGTAAATAGAAAGGCCATCTACATATCTCTTCAGTGATGAGTGGTGTCCCTCAGGGGTCCAGTAGTGTTTAATATCATCATCAGTGAAATAGCGGGATTGAGTGCACCCTCTGCATGTTTGCAGATGAGATCAAGCTGTGTGGTGCGGTTGACACACCTTAGGGAAGGGATACCGTCCACAGGGTGCTGGACAAGGTCAAGAAATGGGTCCATGTGAACCTCATGAGGTTCAACAAAGCCAAGCGCAAGGTCTTACACCTGGATCAGGGCAACCCTCATTTTCAATACAGGATAGAAGATGAAGGGATTGGGAGCAGCCCTTTGAAGAAGGAGTTGGGGGTACTTGTGGATGAAAAGCTGGACATGACCCAGGAATGTGCATTCACAGCCCAGAAAGCCAATCATATCCTTGGCTGCATCAAAAGGAGTGTAACCAGCAGGTTGAGGGAGATAATACTGTCCCTCTACTCTGCTCTAGTGAGACCCCACTTGGAGTACTGTGCTCAGCTCTGGAGTCCTCAGTACAGGAATGATATGAACCTGTGGAAAGGGTCCAGATGAAGGCCACAAGGATCATGAAAGAGAGGGCTGGAGCACCTTTCCTATGAGGATAGGTTGAGAGAATTGTGCTGCTTCAGTTTGGAGAAGAGAAAGCTCCAAGGAGACCTTATTGTGGCCTTTCAGTAATTAAAGGCGGCTTATAAGAAAAATAGGGACTCACTTTTTATGATAGACACCCTGAAGGTGGTGAGCTTCTGGTAAGCACCGTTCACAGCATTTGGATGCAGAGCAAGATGTAACAACTCCCTTCCCAGATGAGCGTTTCTGTTCCATGTCAGGGCCAAGTCTCTGTTAACAGGTCTGCATATTTAATTTTGCCAAGCTCTTTTGATTAGCTTTAAATCACTGTTGAACATCACTTGAACCCCACCCTCAAAAAATTACACTGCTTTTTTGTATGCTATTTAGAAATAAAAGTGGTGTCCTGGGTTCAGCAGTAGCAGTCATTTTTCTCCTTCTTAGCAGCTGGTGCAGGGCTGTGGTTTTGACTTTCAGCATGAGAACAGCGCTGATAACACCAGTGTTTTTAGTTGCTGCTCAGTAATGTTTACTCTGACCAAGGACTTTCTGAGTCTTATGCTCTGCCAGAGAGGAGGGGAAACTGGGAGGAAGCAGAGACAGGACACCTGACCCAAACTAGCCAAAGAGGTATTCCGTACCACAGCACGTCATGCCCACTGTATAAATTAGGGGCAGTTACTCGCAAGGGCTAGATCACTGCTTGGGTCGGGCTGGGTATCAGTGGGCGGGTGGTGAGTGGTTGTATTCTCTTCCCTTGTTATTTCCCTTATCATTATTATTATTGGTGGTAGCAGGAGTGGTTTGTGTTATACCTTAGTTACTGGACTGTTCTTATCTCAGCTCGTGGGAGTTACACTTGTTTCGATTCTCCTCCCCATCCCTCCGGGAGAGCAGGGAGTGAGCGAGCAGATGTGTGGTTCTGGGTTGCCGGCTGGGCTTAAACCATGATAAGTGGGTTTTGAACAGTAAATATTCTGTGAAAAAAACCATCAAGACAAGGCCTATAAAATTCAGCCAGACAAAGTACATCTCACTTCTCAAGTATTCAGTTTAATGTCTTGTCCTACCACTGCACTGCCGAATAATCTCCAGGCAGTTGTTAATAGTGTAACAGTCAACAGAAGTCACTGAATAATGTAAAAATCTTTTTGTAGGCTATTTTTCAGATTACAAATCTGATCTCAATTTGACTTGTTTATATAGAGTTCTGCAACCAAAGTTTAGCTCATACAAATGTTTGTGAACAATGGATTTAGGGGCAAGTTGCCAATATGAACGCAATCATCAAAAGAAAAATCATTTTGTGATTAAATTAAATTTATTTCCAGCAGAGACAGAGGTAGCTTACAAAAAATAAGTTGCAGAATTAGAGAATAGAGAAACCAGCATGACAACCTACTACTGCTACTAGTTAGTCTGCCACATGTTGGGATTTCTGTTTGCTCTAAAAAAATACTAGGAAATTATGAGTAAAGGTGGCCAACCATAAAGCAAGAGCAGAAAATCTCAACAGAGATAGGAAATTTGTTACAAACAGTTCATCAACAATAACATTTATCTGAACAATTCCCAAAAGTGGTCAAAAAATTTACGATCTGTTTTTGAACATTTCATGAATGAAAAACTTATAGATATCCATCTATAAGAATAGGAATAGCCTCTAGAAAGAATAGGAAGCCAGTACCCAAGAATGCCTTTATCACCTAAAACAGAATAGGTCAGTTGAAGTCTACCCCCACCATATTTTCAGTAGATGGGCTTTCATAATGCAATTTCTCCATCTCTGAAACCACTATCATGTCCACACTATGAGATCCTAAGTCAGCTGCATTTTAGGTCAGTCCTGCCCAAGACCTCTCATCTCCAAAGAGCTGAAACGTGGTTTGGCAAGTGCCAGGTAGCAGCTAAGCCACTGAAGGGCTGGGCCAGTATGGGTAAAGAGCAGAAAATTCCTACATGACAACATCACCAGTAAAGTATTTACCAAGAAGGCCCAAATTCAAGTCTGTCTATAGCTTGCAGAGATTCAAAACTGCTTTCTCTAGCATCCAGAGAGTGCTTCATTTTCCAAAAGAGCCCAAAAGAAGCACCATTTGTCTCTTTCTAGCCACCCTCTGTCACTGTTTTTAGAAGGGAACACAAATTTTCAGGGTCAAGAATGGACTAAGCAGGAAGGAACTTTACTCTTGACCTATGGGAGCCAAGCACCTCTGGGAGATACAGACCTTATATATCTAAATACTAACGAATAGATTTTAACATAGCAGGTCTCTAGTCACATCTGCATTAGCAAGCTGCAATAACAGCACAACAGCTGGTGCTGAGGATCCAGTGTCCACAATATACGGATTGGGTGGGGTGAGGCAAGAGGAAAAAAGGGTTTAATTTCAATCAGTTTGAGATTAATCTCAGGGGCCCAATGTCAAGAACCAGTCAGACACCTTAAGGTTTAGTGCCAAGACTGCTTTGGTACGTGACCCAACATGGAGTAAGTGGAGACATATACGTAATTTGCTTCAAAACTGGCAATCGAAGTACAAACTAAAGTAGTAGCAGAGGTGAAGATGCAGCCCCTATTATTTTTTCCAAACACAATTAAGAGGAAAAGTAGCGCTCATTTCTGAACCTGTTTTTTGATAAAAAAATTTTAGGTTCCTATCCTCAGGGACTTTGGTGGGCAGCTGTGTCTGGGTGAATCCCAGCTCGGGAGAGGAGCTTTCACAACAAAACAAAAAATAACCTGAAGATCACTCCATCATGAGTTTAGTGTTGAGCTGAGTGATGGCTTGTTGAGAACGCTGCTCCGAGGAGCCTGGCTTTCACACTTTACATGGCATCAGCCTGTGGTTTTATTCCATTCTGGGGACCAGGAATCTAGTAGTGCGATGACTACATGTATTTTTTTTTCCCACTTAACTGGTTTTAGGGGACTGTGTCAGCTAGGCCACTGTGCACATGAGAAATAACCAACAAAGTAGGCAACCCAAGAGCTTGTCATTATGCAGGGAGTATTACTCCAACAGTACTACACACCCAGCTCATGACAGAGATATCAGGCTCTGTTCTTGGGGGCAATTACACTAAAGCAAACCTTACTGGCTTCAGAGAATCCCTGCACTTTTGTGACACACATCTGTGTGATAGAAATCAGAATTTGCCACTTAGGACAACTCTGAGCCTGACATGGTTCAGAAATGCTTGGCAGGTGCTGCCTATAAGAAGGTCTCCCCCTTTATTCCTTGCAGGGAGAGAGCAAGAAAACCTCTCTGACAGCTTAGCTTTAGGAGTCTTTTTGCCAAGTACCTGCCATAGGCCTTAAGGCATTAGAGAAACATGGTTACATTTATTATCATGAGACCAGTTGACTCTGTTAGAATATCTGAAATAAACCCCACATTCTTTAATGGCCTGGTTTGTTTTTGCAGAAAGCTGAATCTTGGTCTATGAGCTGTCATATCAGGTTCTATTTTATTCTTTTATTTTTACAGAGTATTGCACAAACAGGAACAGCTGGTGTTGATTTATAAACACCAGAGTTGTCTTTAGAGTTTAGATATTATTTTACCAACATTTAAGCTTAATCATTTGCAAGCAATTGTTCTGTACCATAGTGGACAGTGGTTCTTCTGCTGCCTGGAGACAGATATTTTCTAGTAATTATACTAATAATGCAATTCTGAATTACACTTACTTAGAAGAAGGATCTTATGTGCATAGATCTATCTGTCCATATATCTGTGTCTTCTTTCATCCAGAATTTCTTCTTAGAGAATGCCACAACATTCACTTCTCCAATATCTTGTGAAAATATTGCAGCCTGTTTTAAATAGGCAATGGCCTTGGTCCCTATGAGAATCTGTGTCTTACTTGCACATGTGACTACCTTGAAGTAAATTGTGCAAATGCAACCACTTGTTCAGCTTAATATTTAACCACTTAACTGAGGGACATTTTCCCCCATTTTACTCACAGTACAGTTGCCAAGTTCTGGAACAAATATTCTCCAGACAACAGTCTAATCCCCTGTGTTATCCTGACTCGTTCCCATTACAGGGCCATCCTGTGCACTGAAGAACGCAGGAATCGTGTGATCAGATACTGTGTGATCAGTTTCATTAGACAATTTATTATAAGCGAAAAGATGTTCATTACTGTTTCATAGGCAAATTGAATTCCTGCATCTCCAAGAGGCAGCATTGAAATTTTTTATGGAAGTCAGACAGTTTTCCTCCTATCCTAAGTTTTATTAAAGGAAACCCAAAGACTTGCTTAATAAATCATTAAAAGATATCAAAGAAAGGGTAGAAATGACTGGTGAGCTTTCACAAAACAGGAAAGCTACCACCCCATCTCCCAGGGACCTGAGATGTTAGGTCTAGTCTTGTAGGATTTTGAAAGAAGATGGATAACAACATGAAAAAGTTTACCAGGCACAGAGAGTCGTTCTGGCTAGCTGATCTGAATGCAAAGAGATGTGCGAGGCTTAAAATACTAAACAACAATAAAACAGCAGAGGGTATTGATGAATGCAAAGTAATGCATATGAGGGAAAACAATCCTAATTAGATCTAAACCACAATGGACCCGAGCTATTATCACTCAGCACAAAAATCTCGGAACCATTATGGATAATTCCATGGAAATATTGGTTTAATGATATGTAGTGATAAAAAAGGCCAACCGCATGCTTTCAGCTCAGAAAAGAGGTAACTGGGGATGGGTACAACAGAGGTTTGCAAGTCATAAAAGTTCTGGACTTCCTTGTCTGTGATTAGGGAATGATTATTCAGTCTAATAACCACCATTGTAGTAAGTAAATTACAAAAAAATAAATCTGGGGACACCTAATAAAATTAGCTCTGTTTTCAACCCAGTAAGAGGAAGTAATTTTTCACACAATGCATAAGCTGCAGAACTTGTTGCTGCCAGGCTGCAGAGAAGACACAAGCATAAACAAATTTCAAAACATATTAGGTGTGTTAGTGGAGGCAGAATGCATTGGTAATTCCTGAATGCAGTGCTCCAAGGCACAACCTCCCATTTGAGATGAGCTGACCTATCAGTAAAATGTGTTTGGTCCTTTCCCAGTTTACCCACTTTTACTTTCCTAAACCATCTGCTGCTGGTGGCAGGATAGTGGACATCTGATCGTTCTTTACCACAAACCTTTTCTTCTGCAAAGGTTGATTTCAAGGCCTGATCTTTGTGTAGGAAATACCAAATCTCGTAACTCCCTTTGGGTTCCAATTTCATATCAGTCTCATCGCCTATTAACTGTTTCCCTGTTCACATCCCTTTCTCCCTTGCTTTCTGACATTACTTCCCAATGGCACTAACCAGAGAAAGAACTATCTCTTTTCTCAGCTAATTCCACTCTCCCACCTGGCCTCATTAAACTTTCTCAAAGATTTATAACTTCACCCAATATGATGCCTTTCATAAAAAATTTATAAGACAAAGATCACCCTCCTGCCAAATTTCAGATCCTTATTCCAAAACAATAGGATGGGGGATAGAGGGAGGGGAAGCTACAGCTATTCAGAGCAAGGTTTGCCAGGACTTCTCAGTGTGGTCAAAACAAATATATTTTCCCCTTGCCTAATGCCTGGAAATGTTTGAAACATTTTTTGCTAAAATTTTCCAAAACAGATTCAACTCAAAAGAAAACCAGCCTGGAAACCTTCACCAAATGGTTAAAGTCTGGCAGGGTTATCAGCAACTGCAAAGAGGGAGTTATCATGGAGAGCATTAGGCAATCTTAGTAAAACCTGATCTATAACACCAGCAAGGAGCACAAAACGCAGTATAAAACATGTGATCACTGATGCTTCTGATGTAATGAAAGCATAGCCTTCTGTGATAGATTTTGGCAATCATTTCACTGCACATTATTTTAAGAGTGCATTACTTTATTTTGCAAGATGTCATGAAATTAAAAAGGTCCTTTTTGTGATGGGACAAAAGGACTTTTAAAACTAGAAGTAATGAGAACATCAGCACTGGCAATGACTGCAACAAATAATGCCCTGCAATTGTCTTTGTTTACAAGTATCCACAGGTTTTTTTTAATGGCTACATTATGATTGATTTTCAAAAATGGGGAAACAGCTGTGTTTAAAATGTGCCTTTCTAACCGCAAGAGACAGTTTTAAATGCAGAGAAGTGATGGGATTCACAGCTAAGACTAAAGCTTGGGGCAGTAATTTACCCCACAGAGTGCAATGAAGCTCAGCTTCACCTTCCTGGCGATGAGCACCAGGCACCAGCTTCCAGGCTTTGGTGCCCTGCAGCCTGCATGGGTCAGCACTGGCACTGAGGAGGCAAAGCAGGGCACATGCCACTCGAGGCACTTCGACTCAGCAGCTCCTTTAAGACCAGGATGTGAGGCCAGGTCCGAGGCGATGCCAGCTGAAAGACTGTGTACGAAGTCCCTCTTTTTCCTGTCATACATGACTATCACGAGATAGTCTACAGGAATAACCAAAAGAAGATAGATTTGCATATGTGACTTCTGAGTTTCCTGGCTTTTCTACGCCTAATCAAGTAGTGGTCAATTAAGCTTCATTTTCTTTACTAATTATATTTAAGGAGATAAATACCCTTCTTCCAAGTTAACTGATAAAAAAGCCAAGCTCTTAGCTCTCTGGAAAGTGGTTCAAGTGTCTTCTTTATGGCCCTGTAGGCCGGAAGAGCTTTATTTTTCACAGATCAAGACTTGGTTGAGCTCACTTGTTCACTTTTCTGTAACAGAAACAACTTGCAAAGATAAGAAAGGCTACTCACCAGCTTACAAGATCTGACCATTAATTAATCTGCTGGTTTTAATCCACAGTTCTTGCAGATCTTCTTCACATCAGTACCTGTGATGTATCTCCCTGTATTTACAGCACAGGGACCCTTTCAGCAGAGCACAACTTCTCTGCCACTAGCCTAAAAGTAAAGCTATGTGCCATGTGCTTTTCCTCCCACTAAAAGCTTCTACAGGAAACTCTGTGACAAACTTCACTGGATTTTATAGAGATAAATATTCAAATCTCCAGGGGCTCACTCCAAGTGAACTAATACAGTGGAGATCTGGGCTGTCGTAAGAGGGCTCAGTGGAGATCTGATCTATGATTTGCATTTGGAACATGAGAAGTTGCTCTGCAGACTGAATAAATGACGCTGGAATACAGGTGACAAAACGCTGCTCAGAGGAAACCCCATCTGCCACCCCAGAGTTTACAGTCCTCAGTCTTTCCTATGAACCACTCAATATACTAACTTTTAAAAATGGCTTTGCACTGTGAATTTCATAGAATCATAGAACAGTTAGGGTTGGAAAGGACGTTAAGATCATCAAGTTCTGACACCCCTGAATTTGCTGTCAAGTAACTTCACAATTTTTAGCTGAAATGAATTTTTTAATCTCAAACACAACAGAGCCATTCTCAGCTGGGTTTGACTCCCTTCACCAGTGGCAGTTCTGATTCTCAGATAGATTGAGGAGGGAGAATTCAGGTTGGCTGCTCAGAGAGGAGTCTGTTGGGCAGGTAATCAGGGTTTTCATTTCTTCTTTTTTTTTTTTTATTTTGGTCCCCTTTTTTAAACAGATCAAATTTCATACAGAGAATCATGGAGAAACAATAAACATGGGAGCCCAGAATAGCATTTTTGCAGAGAGAAGTTTCAGGATAGAATAACACTTTAATTTTTTCCAGGCTTCCCACAGTATTGCTGGCAAGCCTTGAAAGCTGTAGAAGAGCAAGCAAATGGATTCCAAATCTCTACCATGGGCCAGACTGTATTTAGCCCTGCATGGGACTGCAAGGAGCGAGTGCGAGGGGAAAGAAAACAAAGAACCTCCTCCTGTGCCGAGGTATAAAACAGCAGGGAAACATGAGCACTGCCTCATGTGAAGATGAATCATGACATCAATTTCTCCCAAAAAGGGCTGGGAGGGTTTAGGAGTGACTGACTGGCAGCTGTCCCTCCTCAACACTGGCCATCAGAGCTATTCAAACAGGAGGAAACATCTTTCCAAAGGACGACTGCATTTCACCTGCCAAATTTATGACTCCTGATAGGACCTCAGTCAAAATGCATGCTGAGACATGGTTAAAAGCAAGTCCTTCCTCTTCCAACCTGACTCCAGCACAGGCCTTAGTCTCAGTCAGAGTGCAGAAGGGACATCTGAATCCCAGGAACTTACAAATTCCCAGGAACAAACACATATAATGGGCGGGCTGACTACACAGCCTAGGCTTCCGCAAGATTTTTGGTGCTGTTTTTTTTTCTTTTTAAAGTCTCTTTATGATCCTAGAGGCTGAGGAAATATTATTTCTAGAAGAAAAAAGCTTTGAGTATTTTAGCACACTACCATCGTATACTTGGAAAGAAGTAAAATATTCCGTCATCATAGAATCATAGACTAGTTAGGGTTGGAAAGTACCTCACTGTGGAAGGCACAAATTGAGAATTGGGTGGCCTGGCTTTGTCACAGAATAACTGAAGGTGAAACCAAAATGCGCATGTTGCTTCCCCTTCTAACAGACTTTGGTATGCTTTTACACTTTATCATCAATTCAGTTAAACATCTATGCAGCATTGTCAGTTTTCAGACTTCAGGTATGTCTAGTAGTGAAATATACTGAATCTACTGAAATATAACCTCTTCTTGCCTAAACAGTGCTACTTACTTAGCACACATGCTACAACACTGTTCATGTAACCAATAAAACAACTAAAGGAAAGAAAGTAGGTCAGATTAGAGGGCAGGAATAAAACCATCTTCCCAATTACCAAATAAATCCCTGCCTCTGAAACCTTGCTCCTTGTCATTTGTTTCTTTGTTCAAACTGCTAACTTTGCTCCTCGTCCGAATTGTCAGCTATGGGGATAATCATTTTCTAAAGAGACCTTGTGGTTGTGCAGCAATACTTCCTAGAGGGGATTTTTTGCACAGATTTCTGCCACTGTACCTCCTCTGCAGCAAAATCTGATCAAGATGGGCACAACCAGCAGAAGACTGATAAAATTTCTCTCTCCTTTTGAAAACAGCAAATAGTGCTCCCTGTAACAATGCATCAGCATAATCATAAGACAACAGTCTCTTTTGTAACTACACAACCAGAAGACCCCTTTAATTTCAGCAGCATTACAAATGCAGACTATTTTACTAGTGTGCTTTTTGAAGCTATAGAAGTCATTCTTTTAAAAATAAACACTTTGGAACTTAGTCAGTCAGCCTTAAATGAAGATATATACAAAATGCTTCAAATAGTAGAAATTATTCTTTTGCAATCATCAATTAAAACTTGCAATTCACTCAATACTAACTTTTAAAACTGCTAGAACATTAAAACACCATGGTAACATGTTTTTATCCTGTACAGCTTACTTGACAAGAGTTTGACTCTTACTGAGATGCTGTCACTTCTAAAAGTTCTTATGAAACAACACAGGTGCACAGGTTATATGACATTCTGCAACAAAACCACCACTAAGCAATGTTCCTCTCTCAGCTGGCCAGAGTTTCATCTGTATATACCAGCTGTGGGTATCATTTGTTATAACCAAAGAAATGGTACAATTATGTTACAATAAAAAAGTCATGCAGATTTTACAATTTTAAAGTAAGATGCATTCACACATCCTGTGCAAACAAATAGTCAAACAAGTAGCCCTGGTGAGGCAGAGCTGTTGACAAGTTTTGAACTTAGGTCTCTAAATGAATACTCCTTTCTTTCCCTTACACTGGCCCCTAGCGTGTTTTATGTGAGGATATTTAATAGACCCCATCAGCTCATAGCACACAAGGCTCAGAATTGGTTGCCTTTACTGAATAGGCTGGGAAAGCTGCCTCAACAAATCTGTTCATGCTTAAGGTCTTGTCGCTGCCAACAGACGTGCTTGAAACAGCTGCCTTTCCATCCTCTGCTGTTAGTTTAACTGCACATTCACTGCAGAAAGGGTGAAAGATATACTCTACAACTATGCCAAAATGAAAAGAAAGACTGCTCCTATGCCCAAAATTCAACCCTGCTGGTGCAGAACTAGTATCTGATTTTCCCTGGCTCAAGGGTTCTGAAACAAAAAAAAAAACAAGTCCTGAATTTCATCAGTTCTCTGGAGTTAGAGAGCAAAAATATATTTAGAGAGTTTCCTTCTATTAGCCACAATAAATACATTTGAGCAATAAATATATTTGAGCAGAGGGAAGGAAAAAAAAAAAGAAAGAAAAGAAGATGTAAAATAACAATAGATGCAAGGTTGACACTGGGGCAAAACTGATGAAATTGCTGGAGGATTGTGTCCTTATATAAAGATCCTGTCTTGCTGCCAAGGTCAGCTGGACCTTGGGTTATCTGTTGCCTGAGGCTACTCTACCTTGTTTTTCATACAGGGATCATTGTTCTTTGGTTGTTTATGTGGATTTTATTCCACTTTTTTCTTCATGCTTTGCTCCTTTTTCAGCCCTACAGCACATTCCAGAAGCCCATCCTGGTTGTGCACTGAGAAATCCAGACTACTCTAATGGGAAAGAGCAGCTCTGAGTGAAAACAGTTTTCCTCTTTAAAGGAGAGAAAGAGAGAACAGGTATTTAACAAATTCTTTGTGAAAAGTAAAAAAAAAACACTAATTCATTTTAAGGATAGTTTGTGTATCTAAACCAAGGAGGGGATGCCATCTCTTTATCACCATAAATAAGGTAGGTAAACAATACACAGTTTCCATTGTATTTTACAGCCATTGGATACATTATATTTATCAGTACTCAGAGATTCAGAGGGAACAACATAAAGGAGAAATGATGGAGAGGTAAGGAAAATAAAGGGAAGAAAGAAAGGAAGATAACACAGTGTATAATATTATATTGTATGTATAGCAGAATAATGGAGATTTTAGAGTGGAGGTTTTTGGTAAGATTTCTACAGTAAAATGTTGTATAGCATGAGGCAGGGGGATACTGTGATACCAGAAGGTCTTGTTATGAGTGCTACGGTTCTCTTCTGCATCAGTCCATTTAAAACCACCACAAGGTATGCCAAAGCTTTCTTATTCCTTCTGTTAGGGTCAGTAACTGTAGAAGACTTTACAGGAAACATTTGCACTGAGTTGCAATACACGATACATTCAGCTTTTACAGGGAAAATTGCATGAAAGGAGCAGAATCAAACCCTACCATTAGCAATGCCAGCTCTCATTGACTGAAGTGGGAGTGGGATTTACTTCCATCAAAGCTGACTTTGGCAGAGGTACTCCCAAAGAGCCATGTAATAGGCTTCCTTATCCCTTCCTCTCTGTGGGATTTGAGATGGCTTTTAAGCTGCTGCGTGACTTACAGGCCCCTGAATGCAAGATACATAACTAATTAAATATTTTGCCTACTTTGGAATTGAAACTGTTAAATTTGTTGTGCAGGAAATAGGGGAAGGAGTTTAATCTAAAAAGAATAACAATTAATGTTATTAATGTAGTGATTATTTTCTGTTTCAGTTTTGTTTCAGGTACGTTCCTGTATTTTAGAGAGATTTTTTTTTTTCCATTGGTCCCCAAGGTTATTACATCCTCCAGGACAATTAGAACTTGCTTGTGAAACAAGTAATGTACCAGGATAATACTATGTTTCATCTGTTTGACTGGAGGAAAGTCTGCATAGAAGGAATCACTGCAGAAATCTAAATAATCTGTTACTTAGACATGAATGATAACCAACTACTGAAAGCCCAAGGAGACCAGATTTTTAAAAGATTGCTCAACACTTAAAATCAAGTAGGATCAGCTCAAAATTCCTCAAGCACTAAATAACAACCAGCAGAAAAAAAAAATGTTCTACTGTGCCCATATCATATACTTTTGCATTATACATAGAAGTTTTAAACCTATTTTTATAATGCAATAAAGCTTGTGTAGCACAATAAGCCTTTGGTGATGGCCCTTAAGTTGCAGAAAACAGCTCAGAGAAAAGGGAACACCTGGCATTTTTTTTATCAGCAGAAGAAACTTCTTTTTCTTTAAGGAAAAAAAAAAAAAGCCAAACTCATTCTGTGTGTGTGCAGAAACTGCATTCCCTTTCACAAAAAAAAAATAGCTTCAGTAAAAGCTTTGAAAAGCACTTTCCAAACAGTGAACCTCATCAGAAATGGGTTTAGGTCCCTTGTATGGGATTTACAAAGTTCTTTAAGTGAAAGGCATTAATCAAGGTCACTATTTGATACAAGATCTGTCCCCACACTGTGTCAGTTATACACCTTTGGGAAAAGATCTTTAAACCTCTGTAGAAAAGACTACATGGAAATAGCTGATAAACTGGTATTGATTTTCACATATCGCCCTTGTCAACAGGATTTATTGATGTGTCAATGCATGTTGTGGCAAGGATCATAGCAGGATAGCTTTAAAGTATTTATGGTGAATCTATGGGCTTTAATACACTCTGTGGTAAATAACTAACACGTACTGTGTATATTGATTCTTGTCATGTGGTCAATGGAATCTTTAGCCCACTAATTGTTAGTATTGATGAACAGTTCATGATCTAAATGAGCAGCAGGACATCATCCCTAACCAGCCCTGCTCCAAACATGCTTTTCTTCACCATTTACCCCTCCCAGGAACAATGCTCACCTGAAGTATACATCAGGACTCTGATTTACTAACTCTCATGGGCTCTTAGGGTTCAGGATCCCCATCCTCTACTCTGTGGTGGTTCCACACAACTTTGAGCATCTTTAACTCAACTGTGGCTGCAACTTTCCCCTGAATTATTCCTCATTAGGACCTCTAAGTGGGCATCTTACTCCAAATTCAGACACCTCCCTGTACTATTAGAGGTTTACTATTTTCAACTTTTAAAGAATTCAACATTTAGCATAGATCAGACTCTGATTTGATGTTTGCAAAGAATTTTGAGAGAAAAGGATTATTGGGTTTGTACAGGTGTGAGTTCATTTCTGGCAGCTCAGTGTCTCAGTCATGACTTATAATTTTATTGTCTACAAAGAAATAAGCAATTAAATAGTTGTAAAAATATTTATGAAATTCACTGCTAGTGTAAAATCAATACCCAGAACTAATATAACTGGTTAATTAATTAGTAGGTAAACAATAAGTAAAATTTCCATTCATACTTACACAGAACTAGGTAAACACAGCATGTGTATACAGAGCATTATCGATTCACTCCATTAGCCTTGCATCTTACACGGAGTAATAAATACAGTTTACAATGGGTTTGAGTGTCTATCAGATACCTCAGAGACTCACTAGCCTGGCTCTCAGCATCCCAGACACGTGAAAAATTGTACTGTCGTTAAAAAACAACACCCCAAAAGAAACAAGAAAACAAGCCCTAAAGCTCAAAACCTAGTCTTCAGTATACCCCTTTCTCCACAGAAGTTCTGAACAAAGATGATAACATTAAAGTTATCAGAGTTGGATTAACTTGGACCAAAAACTGAAGAATAAATTAGAAAATGAAGATCAAGAAGAGCAAAAGCACGGTTTTCTCTTTTATATATTTATCCAAACCAACCTGTAGGAGGAAAGCTAGGGATGGGATTTCAACCTTCACTTTCAATACTTACAGGTCATACTGGACATTTAGCTACCTTCTTTATTTGTTTATTTGTTGGTTGGGTTTGGTTTGTTTGATTTGAAGCTGCAAGTGCCTTTGTGCATTTCTACAGCAATGTATAAGCCCCTTTTTAAGAAGTGCTTTTGACTAGGCACTGCTAACGACCATTGCCTTCACTTTGCTATGCAATGCAATGCACAGAGGGCAATTTGTGGCTTGTGGTGAGCATCTGAAGGGACAGTAGTAAACCAGACAGTCTTGGTGTCTAGCTTCCCTTAAGGAGGACTGGGTGCAGATGGCAATTCTCTTCACACCAGACCTATACTAACTAGTCATCAGCTTAATAACTAGAGAAAAACCCAACGACTTTCTAAATAGATGTTTGTTCAAAGCACAGAGCCAACCTGGTACTTGCACACACATCAAATGTACAGTCAGAGAAACCATTTCTAGCACATAGCTACAAATGTTAAATTAATTAATTTTCTTTAGCAAAATGCACTAAAGTTAAATCTATAGACATATCTAGTGTTTGTGCTCTCTTGAGAACTTGAGTTACTCTGTGTTACTGAACATCCTTGGATCTTTTATTCCCAATAACTTTGGAGTAAAATGATATGATGGCAGCACACAGTTTACTGAAGGCATAAGTCAAGGGAAACATACACAAACATTGTCTCCTGATTCAATGACAAACTCCAACCAACTTTCTTATACTGATTAATAATAACACTGAGCTATGTGTTTAACTTTATGTACATGCCTAAATCCCATCTACTTTAACAGATCTTAACAGCTCTCTTGTACAGGGATCTTTTTCTCAAAAAGAACCTTCATTATAGGCTGGCTACTGGCCTCATTTCTTATTCTTACAAATTCTTACCATTATATTATTAAATTATCTTTTTGCTACATTTAGGTCATCTGTCTTAGAAGCAGTGGGTATGAATATAACATAGAGCCTGAGTATCTTATATGTAGGCTAACAACATAAGCAGAAGGGCAGCAAAGTAAGTTCTTAAATCTTTCCAGAATCCATTAATCCAAAGTCTTATTTCAGAAACAAGAACCTACCTTTTATAACATACACTCTAATCTACTAAGTATTGCTTTAGACCTGAATAAATAAGTTTTTAACCTGTTCAGTCAAATTATATTACTTAATTCATATAATACCCTAATTAAGATCCAGAAATCCTTCTCACATCTTAATAAAAGTAAAATAGGAAGTTATTAATAAAATACACTATGAAGAGTAATATAATTAATAGGTTCTGGTTTGCAGGGTTAGAAGGCTGACTAATTATTGGTATTGTTCTTTACAATCTCCTGATTAGATTAATAACAAAATACCACACAGGACTTCAGCATCTACTCCTCAATTCAATATCTAGCTAGCAATTTAGCTTCATCTGAACATCTTTCTCAGAAGCTCCTTAGACAGCCAAATATGACAACTAGGCTATCTAGGCTTACATTGCAGACAGTGTCGTGTATTCTATGCTAGAAGCTGGAAAAGGACTAGTCTAAAAGTGCAGAAAACGCAGTACAGAGCAAGGAGAGAAATATCCTGTATCTAAGATGTGGTACCAAAGCATGCAAAAAACAGGAAAAAAAGAAACCCCAAATAGTTCTTGTAAGTCACTTGACGGGCAGAAACGCAGTCACAGAAGTCCAAATGATACACAACCTTTTCCTGGGATTTCTACCATCACACCATAGCTGTGTACAATGCCCTACAAAAAGCCAACACATTTCTTAAAAAGCATAACCTAAATAAAAAGGAAGCTGCAACAAGCGATACTGAAAAGCAATGTAAAAGAAAAGGTTGTAATTAAGGAAGATTGGGAGGCTCTTTGAACTCTCTGTTAACTATGATTTTTTACCTCTGAAGAAGCTATTTTCTGTATTTTGTTCCACTCCACCAGAGCGACGTTCAGCTCTACATCACAGAATACCACATGGGTGGCTAAAAGGTGTTGTTTAGTGGTATGTTGCTGACCAAGGGTAGCAAGGGTTGGAAACAAGGTTTAAACCTGGCAGATAATGAGTATGCCTGCTGCACTCCAGGCCAGAGCCATTGGAGCCAAAGGCAACTGCAGAAGGATGGGTTTATCCATCCCTGTCTTACACTTCTCCAATTTCATTAATATTCAGTATATTTTAATATGCAGTTGTAAAATATTTTAAAGAAAGGGACTGAACTGAGAATATCTTGATGAAACGCATTTGGCAATGGTGCATATGGTGCTTGCTGGGGACATCGCCCAGGCTGATGAAAGAAAAGGCACTGAAGCTCCACCATGAGATATTTTATGTTTTCAGCAACTATCAGCACTGTCACTAAAGGATGATCTGCAAGTGTCTCCTGTGTCCAATTATCACTACCCATTTTGGTAAATGACAAGCTATCAGGACAAATCTGTCTTACAGACTCCTTCTGGGTATTTAAACATAGCACATTTCCCTCTTACAAGCTAAATCTGTGGGCACAAGCACTAAAAATGCAGTTTACCGAACTTATGGCAAGACTGCCTTTCTTCTTTTGAAGAAACCAAAAATCCTTTATATGGGTTGAGGACAGTTTCTCTCTCTTCCTCTTTTTTTTTTTTAATATAGAGATTGTTTGATCCTTCCTACACCACACTGGGTCATACAATGAAAGCAGAACTTCAGAAGAATCAGGTGAATCCTGTCACTCTCAAACTGACTGTAATTTGCAGCAATAAATGGGATTTTACCTCAATATGATTAATTTCCCCTGCGTATCAGTCCAACTACACTGTGTGGTGAAGCGTAACTACATTTTGCTGACACAACTTGGGCCCAGGTTCACTCTAGTTTCATTGGGCAGCTCTGCAAATGATTTCTTAGATCTCATAGAGGAGAAACAGCAGATTTCTGCAAGAATCCCAAAACCTATATGCTTTACCCTGGGAATGCCATCTCCACTGGACAGAGGGGCTTTTCATCTACAGAACCAGAGAGCTTCCCTCTTCATCCATTCCTATTCTTACCCAGGAGAAAAAAGGGAGATGGTAATAAATATTTACTGCCTAAAATACTTCCCTGCTGATGACAAATGTCTCTTTTTAAACATTTCCAATGTTACAATTTCAAGCGTCAATTTTTTTTCCCCATGTTTTTAACAACTTTAAACTGTGGCCAGTAATGCATTCATAATTAGAGGTGCCCTTAAAGATACGTGTGAAATCCAAGTGTGCAATTAATCTTAGTCCAGCCACTGGAACACACACTGCCCTGAGGTGGCTGGCAGGAGCTGTAAGGCTGGTCCCAGGGGCATTCTCCCTGCTTCTTTCTTCAGTGGCCATGCTGGGGGAAAGATGGGGCAAAGAAGGGAATTTCTATGCAAGCCTGAATGTTCTCAGTATCTTGGTTATGTCCTCCTATGTCATCTTCTTATATGCCAACTAACAGCGCATAAAAGACAAGCTGCATCCCATTTGTTTCACTGTCAGCCATGTGAGAAGCTCCCTGAGCAAGCTTTTCCTGCAAACACTGAGGCAGAGAGCTACCTTCTCAGGCTCCTTGAAACCACCAAGGAAAGGATCCTTTCACAGTCAAGAGTTCAGTCACATCAAGGGTTTTGCTGTGTAAGTACAGCCAAGAGACTCTAGTCAAAGGCAGCTCTAGGCAACACAGAAGAGCTGCAAATTAAGCCACTAAACTTACTCAGGAGGCCACAGAATATCCCCAAAAGGACATAGAAGTAGTTGAAAGCCGTTAATCCCCACAACCTCTGGGACGCCAAGTTCTGTGCCATTCCTCCCTTGCTATCCAAGCAGATTGCAATGTTTATTTTTCTTGAAGTATGTTTCCAACTGTTTTCAACTTGAAAATATTCTCCAAAAACCTCTGCCCTTGCCAGGAGCAAGCGTTTCGGTGCTTGTCAGGATTGGGGCTTAGTGCTCAGCTCCTCGCGCTTTCTTGTGCTTCCTCCGTGAAATGGGGAGTTACTGCTTCTTCCCAGCCCTGTTAACCTTGTTTGTTTAGATAGAAAACTTGTTGGGAGAAGAACTGTCTCTCACCATATGTACGTAGAGTACTCAGAACAATCAGGCCTTTGCCTCTCCAGGCACTATCAACGTTTAAGTAAGAAAGCCAAGTGATGATAATTCTTAGACGAAAATGCAAGGAAAATAACCTAAAAATCACCAGAATTGACATAAAACTCTCCAGCAGATGGGGGCCTAGCACTCCCTGAGGGCCCTGCTTATGTGAAGACCAGTTACTTGTAAACATTTATAAATTCTGGCAAATATGTACAGACTTCCACAAAAGTAATTGCATTCTCCTCCTTTTGCATCAGAGGCAGCTGGTGCCATCTGAAATACACCCAAGCCTTACACCGTTTCTACATACATGTATATGTCTGTAAAATTAGTTCTTGTATCTGCTGATGTGTTGTGGGCAAAGAAAATCTCCCCATGAAAAGGTAGTTCTAAGAATCATTATTTTTGAAGGAAGTATCGCTTGTGTAGGACACACAAAGCAAGCATTGCCATTGGCTCACTCAGATTACTTTAGATCTGTCAGCCAAGGTAAGTCATGCTGCTCATTTACTGGTAGGGAAAATTTAGCTTAACATTTGCCTGACAAAATAATGAAAATCTGTTTTCAAAAATACAAAATGGCAAGTTAGAATGTCCCACTCAAGTGTTTCAGTTCATAAGTCATTCATATAAAACATAATGGCTGCTGAATACTGTAATAGAATCAGATTCAAATTAACAGAGACTGCAATAAAATCAAATAGCAAATATAACCCTGTCATACTGAAAAACTAAAACATTATAGAAAGAGAATGATTAAAATTATCTTCATTGATAACAACACTCACTAAGTAAAATCAGTTCTTTAAACCCCATCTGACAACTACACTAGCAAAAAGGAAACCCAAGAGGACCAGAGCTGCAATACACAAAAGCCAAAGAAATTCAACCGGAATGAGACACCCACTTCCCATTTGCTGCTCTGAACGTTCCCTCCCCTGACAGAAACCAGTGGCAATGAGGTTTGCATTAGGAAGCAAACACTGGATAACTACCTTGATAAACTGCTGCAACCAGAGCATGCTGACAGCGTATTTCTAGAGAATACAGATAGTGTACAAAAGTCACTGTGTAATGTGAGAACAAAACCTCTGCCTTCATGTATTTGGGAATATATATAATCAGGACAGTGGATAAAAGCAGACAAGTAGATTCCTCTTGCTACCTAACAGGGTCTGTCTGCAGGCTTTGAATCCCTGTCCTGAGGTGCCTGGAGAAGCCCTCAGCAGTGTGCAGGGCTTCATCGTGAAGCTGGGCTGGCAGCTCATCAGCCGTGGAGCTGCTGCCAGCGATTGAGCATCTCCTGATCAAGCACACCAAAGGCACAGCCCTTTCCAGCACTGTTAAAATCGAACTTGCCAGCACCCAGCTCTGATTTCATACATTCACCAGCCCGGCTCCTGCAGATATGCTGCCAGCACTGCACATAACCCATCTGAATAACAGGTTGTTATTTCCATGTTTGCGCTCTCAGTCCTTGCACTGCACAGTCCAACCAGGCTGATGATGGTTTGCCAAGGCATTAACTGTGATTTGGAGAGAAGTACCTTGATTACAGAGGCACTGAAGAGCAGTGACAGGAGTTGTATGACAGTGGCATGCTGAAGTGTGAGGCCTGATAGCTGTTTCCTCTTTTCCCATTAAGATGAAGAGGAAACTCACTCGAAGCTTCTAAAGTACAGTTTTGCTTAATTATTCCACCTGATCACTTCCAAGCGCTATTTGCACACAAACATTGTAGCAGCTAACTGTAAGAGAACAAGCTAGCTGATAAAGGCAGCTATGTAGGTGAGTCTGAATCCTTTCAAGACAGAAGTTATTCACATCTGGTTTGAAATGAGGCACCTGAGGCTGTGCTGTATACTTGCCTCATATCTGGGTCTAACCTGAAGAGTCCAAATTTCAGGCGCTGCACGGAACTTAGCTGCACCTCAGAGAGCAACCGCTCCATGCCTGAGAGCGAACAGTCTCCTCAAAGCCAGGGAGTCAAAGCCTGGTGCTGTCCTGCTTTGGGTCCAGATCACCCTGGTGAGACACCTTTAGCAAAATGCAGCCAATGAAGCTGTAAGAAAAGTGCACTAAAATTTGCACGCAACTCTTGGGTGTTATTGAACCTGCCGAGGTAATGAGCTGGTGCAGTGAGAAGGCAGGGGAGGGGAGGAAGGCAAAGGAGGTGAACAACCAGTACCCCCCAGGATAGGCACTGTTGGAGAAGGGAATGAGGGCTGCCCTCCTGGAAAAGATGCAGCTGCCAGAGTGGATGGTTTAAGCAGCTCCAGTGCTGCACTCCAAGAATGCAAAACATGAAAAGTGCAGGAAGAGTGGAAAGAAGAGGGCTAAGGGGGAGCACAGATAGGAAGGATGGTATAAAAAGCAAGGGAAGGGCCATGAAGGCACGGGTAGCCAGAGCAGGAAGACTGGCAGGAATCACACTTACTACTTATTTTATAAGCAGTCTATAGTTCATAGTTATAGACTGTGCTTGTACAGGCAGGCGGTGATGGCTATTGGAAAATTGGTAGTCCAGCTACACAGTAAACAGAACCCTTGAATGAATCACTTGTAACTTACATAATATGGTTTCTGTGTAATAATTCTCTCCTGCATGCTATTATACTAGAAGGTATTTCTTCTAATGCAGGTGATTCTTGGAGTTTGTTTTCTGGACTACAAATGCTGTCTGCATTCTCCCTCCCTTCTTCCCACCTTTGCTCCCAGTCAAACCAGTATATGTGATTTTACAAAATGAGAAACTTACAGAGGAGTCAACAACACATTACATTTACATTTTAAGGAGTTTTAGGAGAGGTATATGAGAGTATTGTTCATCTCAGCTTGTTCTATTTAGGAAGGCTTAGAAAAACATTGCAAATGACATGCCTACTCCGATAAAACGCTAGAGGGCTTGGATGCCATCTCGCACTTCGGCAGAACAGTAAATACAAAGAGCCCTACTATGGGAATATGAATATTCACTAGCAACAGAGGGAGGTGAATTGTTATGCAAGTGGCAATATCCCCTGCATACACTAAAATTCCTCTTGCTTCACTCTAATGCACAATATTCCTTTGCTTTTAGATGGATGCGTATGAATATACTTTGCGTCTTTACCATTTTTATAAAGTCTGACATTAACTGATTTAGTTTTAAAAAAACCCTGAATACCATATTATTTGTACGATATTACATTAATCAGCTTGTTATAAACAGCTAAGAGAAGACACAGTTTTCTACAAGCTTAAATACTTTTTCTGCAGAAAGTAATAAATACAAACAGGAAAGCTTAGTGAGGTGTAAAGTCTTGTATTTGAACTACAAAACTGATGTAATTTTAAAGTGACTTAATACTATCTTAAATCTGATTGTTAAAGGTCTCAATCACAATATTTGTTAAGGTACCTTATATTATTAAAGGTCAGAAAATGGGGTTAGAAATTCCCTGAAAAGTGTGTGAAGGAGATCCATATCCATCTCCAGCTTTGATACTCAGCACAGCTATTACCAAGCCTCTGGGAAGAATTTCAATCAAATAGCAACAAAACCCTCCACTAGCAGATCTGCTGGAGGAGTGTCCACAAAAAAAAATTATTTCATCACTTGGATGTAGTAGGAAAGTTGAGTTTGAATTCAATCTGCGATCATTGGATGGAATTCACAAACAACTAAGCCACTGAGAATGGGCTAATGGAAGAGAATAATCTGGCCAGAGGAAGTAATATAGAAAAAAACCCTAACCCAACCCATTACTAAAGTGCATTATATTATTAACTGTTACCACATAGTATGACAAGGCAAATAATATTTTAACTGAAGCATTTAGCCATTTCTCCTGCTTGCAACAGTCTGCAAATAGGCTCCTATTATTATTATTACTGTTACTCTTCAGAGTTGCTCAATAAACACTGTATTGAATGCATCTCAGCATATTATGTTTGCAACTGTTCACAGAGCATATTCCTTTGATAATTCATTAGATGCAGTTCAACATTTGCAGTATAGACCAGGCTGGCTAAAGCACAGGATGAAGTTTATGTTCCCTGACTGGCTAATATAAGCTTATAAATAATTTTCATTCACAACAAGTTGCAAAAATAATTTTGTTTAATTTAATCTTGGCTCTATCTTCAGCAATAGATTTTTACAAACCTTCACTTCAATAATTCCCCAGCAACATCATTTTTCATTGAAAATCATCACAATATCTGCATTTAAAAAAAAAATAAATCTACAGGTGAACTGTGGTGGACTTTAGTCTCTTTATATTTAAGTTAGTAAAAAAAATAACCCCAAAGAAGAGGCTTAAAGTGCCTTTTTGTTGTGTTAGGAGATGGCAAGGAAAAACACTTGCATAAATGCATCGAGCCCCAAAGCCACTTATGAGCCATGTTCTGCACACAGTAGCAAAGCATTCAGAAGTGAGGCAGATAATATTCTACAGAGATGCATTAGAATACTTCTCAATTTAAATTTCTCAAGACCTCCATTACAGCAATAAAGCTCACCCCAGTAATTTTACCCTTCTGAATAGGCTGAACATTAACTAAATCAGAATCAAACCACTGTGAAGCTTAGAAAATACAAAAACAGATGAAACAAAGCTGCTATGCAGGAGCAACTTCCAATAGCAAACATAACTTTTCTGTTATTCTTTCCCAAAACTATGACTCAAATACAGGAAAAATTAATGTTTGAGATTTAATCAAATAAATGACTATGGTTTTCACCTGTTGCTTTATTTTGATTTGTACTATAGTCACTAAAAAGCAACTGTCATTTGATCAAAGGGGACTGCAGTCCTTAACTCTGCGATGTATAAATACAGAATACTAGAATTTTATTAGTTGTCCATGAATTCATTTTATTCAGATGCCTGTAATAATGGATATCTGTCTTTCTTAAAACTCCCAGCTAATTTTTTCTGTGCTATTACTGTTTCAATGAGAAACCTAAATTCTGAATTTCAGAATGACATTGATGGGAATATATCACAACAATGCCACTGCTTATCATAGCAAATGTCATTGCCTGTGCATAATCTGTGGAGAGAGGGGGCTTTACTTGCCAGTCCTATTTGGCCCTGTGTAGACCTTATTTATATGCCACAGTCTTTCACACGAACCCTTCTGTACCATGACCACACCTGTGATGTGGGTACAGATATGTTTTAACAGAATAAAATGTTTATGTTTTTCTGCAGATGAATTAGCATTCGTTCCAGTGAAAAGAAACCTTTACAGACTTTCAAGAGCCACATCACTTCACAGATTTTAGAAAAACGAGTATCCTGACACTTTTTGCAGTTTGAAATTTGGTGGCTTCCATGCAGGAAGAGCACATTGGCACAACGAGATCAGGCAAACAGAGCGTGCTACAATCAGCAATGCTACTTCTTTTTTCCTAGATCACTTTTTCAGTATTCCATTTTTCTTCTCATGTCCATAAGAGGTCTATGATGAGCAAATTAAACCACAGTTAATTCGGATACTTGTTAAGAAAATGGTACAGTGACTTCACTACACCTTTACTATTAGAGATAGAGCCATGCCCGTCAGATAGCATGGAGTTATTCTTCCTCTCTTTCCTTCTGTTTTGGCTATTTTTTTCGCTCTGCACACACATGTATATGCTCCGCTATGCAGTAACAAACCAGCTTGCAGAGGAAGAACTTGCTCTCTGTGTACTATGGTCCCCTTTCTGTTGGTGGAAAGGTTATGGCTATGTTCAGCCATTACTTCCCAGCCTGGAAACAAAACTGGGTTTGTAATCGGCAAATCAGGCTGCAATATTTCAAAGAAAATTGCTTGATAAACAGTGTAAACATTTCCCCAGCTTTGTGGCTACCAGAATATCTATTGTTCAATATGCTTCCCCCCCCACCTGAATGTATGCATTTTAATGATATGAAACAGGCTCACGTTGACAGAGAGTTGTGAAAAACAATTCTGCTCACTGTTTAAGTCAGTGGGTAAGTATTCTCTGACTTTTTATATCTCCTCCATGCTAGGCTTTTTGCTATAAATGCCATCAGAATGTGCAACATGAAGCGCACTTTTTAACATGACAATTATACTTTGCAAAATAAAGGTCCTATCCTATAAGGTAACATGACCCAGATCCATTACATTACATCGATGCCAATATCACGCATCAAGGTAATTCAGGCAATGGAATTGTAAAATTCTGTTCTCAAAGTACTCCTGAATTCCCCATTTACCTTTTGTAAGATTTATCCCAACCAGGCTGCTCTGGTATAGCCATCCACATACAAGCTGCTTCTTAAAATTCCTTGTAGACGGTGGAGAGAAAGAGATGCTCCGAGGCTGAAATCCATCTGATCTATTTTAAATGTCTACATTGGAAGGAGATGAATTGTTTCCTATGTGCAAACATGTTTCTCTCCAGTGGTTATAAATGGAGTTTAGAAATATGACTCAGAGGTAGCCATCCACATTTGGTTGTCCAAATAGCTGCCCAACAGCTCATTGTGTCAAGAAGAGCAGCCTCTCAGCCTCCTTCCTTTCCTGTCTCATCTTCTCCCAGCTCTGCAGGCCTCCACCTCCCACATTTTAGCTCCGACTCCTCTGTGGGCCAGGTCAGGTCATCCACGTGGCAAAAACTGGGGAATTTGTCTGCTGGATTGCTGGTGTAGCTGTTTCTTCAGCAAGCCAAATCAGTTCATGGAGGGTTCAAGATGTGCCATTGCAACTACATGGGTGGGCGCAGATGGAGGAGATCAGCTTGACAAGAACAAACAGCTTAAGAGGCTGTTGACCAAACAGCCTGGCTGGCAGTGGACCCGAGTTAGCCTCAATACTCAGCCTTCTATCATTCCTCCACATCCCCCCCAGTCCCCACTCAGCCCCCTCTTGCCCCACAAAGCGCCACAGAGACACCACACAACCATTATAGCTGGGTGAACAGTTTCTCTGTCCGCTTTCTAATTCAGCTCTGCGAACTGATTCCAGAGGCAATGGGTTTGCAAAGATTGGCTAGAGAGCAAACAGAGAGTTAAATGGGCGTAACCTCCAGCTGGGGTTAAAGAGTGATCCATTTGCTCTGGAGCTACAGCACCAATTGGAAGAGAAACAAAATGGGCATCACTGTGTCTCCCTCCTGGCTATGCCCCACAAGGAAGGGGTGGTGGAGATCCTCAGTGCTATGTAGGATTGAGCTCAAAATAACATTACCTATTCTGACCAATTTTGGCATATTTTTCCATCTCTATCACTAGAAATCACGAGATATCCTCCAATGATTACACACAGTTAGCATGGGAAATTGCATACTTCTTGGCAGAGCAAGCATCCTGGAAAGTTACACTGAATTTTATTTCACAGAAACGTGCCATCTATACACTTGTTAAAATTCAGCTGAACTATAACTAGCTCTTGCATTAACATTTAGGAGCAGACTTAAATTTTCAGGAAAACATCTCTAAACAGAACAGAATATTACCTGGTGTTTCCAACATTAGAAAATAGGGTTGAATTAAGAAAACTGTTCTGATAAATATATATTTCTGTTACATCCTAATTCTGAAATGGGCAGAATTATTCATCTTTGAATGAAACACGGGCACCTCAGCTTTCTTGGATGATTTATTTTAGATGATTACAGATACTTAACCTGCTCTACTGTTATTTTTTTTATCTAGCAGAAAAACAATGTTAGCTATACTTATGAAAGGGTGTATACATATGCATATATCCATATATACATACAAATATGTACACATACATATGTATAGATATTGCTCAATCAGAAACTGAAAATTTAACTCTTTGGACTCTTAAGTATTTTTAGTTGTACCAACTGTAAAGCTTCGGTTTTCTGGATGACAAAGCCTTCATGCATGAATTCAGATCAGATCCACAATTATTAGACAGCATAACCATTTTGAATGTTTACTCAAATAAGAAGACTAGCTGGGATTCAGATGTAAACAGCCACAGTAACTTTTATTCTGTGTTTTAACATATTATTAAGCTGCATTGTAAGCTACAGTTGCTGATGTAATGCTCTGAGTACATCAAGTTTCTCATATTCCACTAAGACTGAAATAGTTGCCAACTGGAAATCCTTCTGTGGGATAGTAACTTTTGTTTCTTAAATGGTGCTGTAAAAGCAACAATACCAACAACAAAAATTGTTTCTTTTTTTTATAAATTTTAACTGATGTGAGATTTTATTGGAGGCCTGGGAAATTCCCAGGGAATCTGGGTGTTTTGGCAGGTCTCTGACTATCACAGGAAAGCCTGGACAGATTTACAATGCAAAATTTTGCACATTGTTTCTCTTGCAGAGAACAGAATTTAAGCATTCTCTATCATCACAGATTCCATTAAAAATAAAAATGAAAAACAATTAATGGAAGTTAATTCTTTAAAAAATTAGCTCCTTAAAAGCAGGAACAAAGCAGCTAAAAGATCTTTACATTTGACACACGAAAGTCAAATTATCCTTCTATTTTCCCAGGTTGCTTTACCTGAAGTCTTTCCCTGATCTGGCAAGTTACACAAACGCTTCTTCTGGCATAAAGAAAGAAGGTCAGGGTGGGCAACAGGGAGAAGCACAAAGAAGAAAGTCACCATCTTCAGTGACAGCAGTGACTTACACCTGCTAACAGGGTTTCTTGGGAACTGCAGCTTCTCCCTGCTCCTTGAGTTTCACAGGCACTAATTTTGTGCATTATGAGTCACAGAGACGGAAAGTGTGGGCACTGCTTTGTAGCAAAGAGCATGCAGTGGAGCCAGGGTTTTATTCTGCCCAATTCAGCCTACCCCCTAGGAATTAAACATAAGGGCGGTGGGGGGGGAGTAGCCCAAAATCGCAATTTGGAAAGACACAGACTGCTCATACAGAGGGAAAGGAAGGTGGGAACTGGCTAACAAATTACAGTCAGGAGCTTGAAGATTTAAGTCTCTGTGTGGCTACATGAGTGTAGGTGCAAACTATTGCAGTTTCTTGGCTTGGCATTGAAAAGCAGTGAGTTGATGGATGAAAAATCATAACTGAAAGGACAACAAACAGATATAAACAGATAACAAAAAAAAAACACCGCCAGAGGGGGAGTGGTCGAGAGAGGAAAGGGAGAGGAGGTGACTTGGGGGTGGAGCTAGAAATGAGTTAGAGGAAGCTAATATAATGGTAGCAATTGCTCTCACAGATCCTTCCTCAGAAATCATTTGCCAAAACAAACAACTGAAGATCTATTCAGAGGACACAAAAAAAAAAAGAAAAGGAAGTGAGGATACGAGTTCTCTGTCTCCCACGTTTGAATTAAAAATCAAACGACCAGCAGAGGAGGCCATCTCTCTCAAGAAAGATGTGCAGGTAGGAAGGAAGAACACTATCCCTAGGTCAAGGAAAGTAACCTATGCAAATCAGCTGAAAGGAGCTGCTTGCGAGAAATACAAAGCGTTCAGCTCAAACATTTAACGGTCATGGAAAGAAACTGCAGAATGTAATGCAGGACACAACTACCACAAATATACAAGCTATTTTTGTGGAACTTTGCCTACAGCTTTAAAAACTTCTCAACCTAGTCAGTTTGTAGTTTTGCCTTGCAGGACAAAGTTTAGCAGCATACATTTATTTTCAGTGATTCTCTAGCCCATTCCTAAATAAGCTTTGCCTCATTCCAGTTAAAATTTAAGTAACAAGGATTCCTTTTCATTTCCTCAAGCAATTCTAGACTAAGCATTGTGCACACCTGTAAAAATCCATATAAACTAAGTCAGAGCAGAGACAACAGAGCATATGATCTTTTGGCCTCCAGGAAAAAGCAAACTTTGGTTCAGATTGAGAGATACAGTTGGTTCTCATGAAGCACCATCAGAGGTTGACCCCAAACATGGATGGATACTCAAAAAATTACCTAAGAAAAACAGATTTTGAAAGGTAGAAATAGCCTCTACCTCAGTCCAAGGTTCAGGCTGCAGCCAATGCTAGTTGTGTCTGAGTAGGCTGGTAGCTGGGATTCCCCGAACAGCCATCCTCATAATGGGGGAATGGTATCATGTAATTACCTATGTCACAAGCAATTGCTCTGAAATAGCGTAGTGCTTTAGAAGTGAGCTGCATCTTTGTTTAGCCATCCTAAGGGTAAATAAGGAAATAGTTCATAGAATCATAGAATTATTTGGGTTGGAAGACACTTTCAAGATCATCTAGTTCCAGCCCCATCCAACCTGCCTTGAACACTTCTAGGGATGGGGCAGCCTGTTACAGTGTCTCACCACCCTCACAGGGAAGAATTTATTCCTAATGTCTAATATAAATCTTCCTTTTTTCAGCTTAAAGCCATTGCCCTTTGTTCTATCACTCCATGTGCTTGTAAAAAGTCCCTCTCCAGATTTCTTGTAGCCCCGCTTTAGGTATTGGAACACTGTTACAAGGTCTCCCTGGAGCCTTCTGAGATAAAGCTGGATGAACTTTCTGAAACTCTGAAGCAACAAAACCTTGAAGTACTAGAGTATTTCCTTAGCAAGACTGCTTTATAATACTGATTAATTGATATTTGTTAGGCAAAAATAGCCTGTGTGTGAGAGAAAGAGCGAGAGAGCAACTAACTTCCCCCCCGGCCCTTTGTTATCCATTTCTAGATCTACAGCCACTGCAAACACAGCATCTCCTGTCCCCTCCTATACCTTCCTGACTCCATACAGGATATCCACCTCCGGGCAGCCTTCTTTCCTGAAACAAACTGTTTCAAGATTCTTGAATTTATTTTATCAGCCTATAAAATGTCTTTCTGCAAACAATGTACTATCCGAAGGGAGGCACAATGAGATACATCATAGCATCTATTTGGTACCAGGAAAAGAAACGTGCAGAAACCTACCTTTAAGTAAATATCAGAATAAGCGAGGCTGAAAAGCAGAGCATGTATATATAAACCTAACCTGTAGTTTGTCTCTTGCTTGTCTCAAGTTTGTATCTTGATTAACCTGCAGGAGGAGCCATCATTGACAAAACGTAACTATACTCCTAAATTTGCTGTTTTACATTAAGCAGTGTGAGCACCCTTCTAGCCATCAAGCCACTACACTGTCATTTCTCTGACCAGTTTAACCTGTTCATCTCTTGCAGTTTTCAGTTTACCCAAGATCACCTTGTCAGCCCTCTTCTTAATCTCCTAGAGAAGTTTTGCCAGCCATACTGAGCTTGGGCACTGCCATCCCAGCAGGGCCTTGCAAGGCAGCCTTACGCAAGTATCAAACCCAGCTTCCACACGGGGATAAACTGCAACTAATCACTTAGTGCTCGCAGAGGGATTACAAGAATTAAATAGTTAAGGCTTTCATAGTGTTTTCAATGTATCTATGGCACTACAACACTGCACAGAACATCACAGAAATGCCTTCTCCAATAAAAAGCAATCATGCTGCATGTTTACAAGAAGTCCCCACAAGCATTCCTCTCATCTTTCTATTTTAATGTATTCAGCATCTCCAGTTACACTGCAAGGCAACACCTCCTTTCTGGATTAAAAAAAAAAGGAAAAAAGCTAAGAGGAAAAAAGGTTTGGACGTCTGCAGTCATACCTACATCCTCCAACAGCTCAGTGACTAATTATCTTCTATCTAGCGAGGGGTATGCTGGGTATGGCTGATGAAAAACCATTTATAGAAAGCCTAAAATATGTAGCAGAATCAACTGTATTTTGCTCTGTTCTTATATACATTTCAGCAGCATAAATGCAAGAAACAATATCATTCAAAGTGCATGATTAGTGTGTTCTCTTCATCGGCTTGAAAAGGGGTTGTGATAGATTACCTAAGCTCTGCAAGTCCATTGAAAATGCAAGGTCTTAAGGTTGCTATCTGTTAACCTCAGGGACAGTAAAATTAAGAGTGCTGGAAGGAGCAAGAATACAGATTCTGCTTTTCTAGTTTGCTTAACTTCTGAAAATATCTTTTTAATGTCACATCTTTTTGCACAAGCAGATACAAAAACATTTGTAAAAATAATCCTTTGTATTAAGATACTAAAAACATATCAACCAGACAATACAAATCATGGCTGGGAAACATCCTTCTGTCATAAAAAAAAGCCCCAAAAACGATTTATTCTGACAGTTTCTGAGGATCTTTGATATCAAAGTATCTTTACGAGACACTGACAGTCATCAAGTGGATGTTTGTCAAAGTACATTTTCCAGATGTCTAAATAAAACTGGTTTACTTTGATGAGTTTTATACTGATAGCTGAAGGTAGAATACAGGCGTTGCTTCTATTTGCAGCTCTTTACTTCAATGGCTTGCAAATTTGCTTTAATGCTCCATCTATTTTTGTTGTGGTTTTTGACAATTAATTATTAAAATAATCATAAAATGCTGAAAACCTTCACTGTATTTTTAAGGGGGAAAAAAATATACAAACTCCTCAGGCTCGCGCACTTTATTACAGTAGTGGTAGTAATTGTGAGGTTGGGATGGCACAAGGTGGTCACAGCAGAAGACAACCTCCAGGGCATATAACAGGGAGTTTAATGATGTTCCTTTGAAATACATGGAAGCCCTGGCACCGATTTCAACTGGAGCAGGATCAGCTTCTCTGAGAAAGGCTTTAACCAGGCTGATCAGCTGTCTCACACCCCACAGCCCCATGTGTCAAAAAGCTGGGAGATTGGCATACCTGCATTGACACCCGCTTGCATCCTGCACATGTTTTGGATGCGCAGAAGACCTCCACAGGGTCCATAGATGACCTTCCTGCCTGTCCCCTTTAATCTCATTTGGCTCGTAAATACAGCATTTTCTTTTTTTTTTAATTCACAATATGCATTATGAAAAGTAACCTTCTTCTGACATCTTTTATGTTTTGAGTAGTTCACAAGTTCCTTTCTTACACAGCTCAAATAAAACACATTTGGTTTAAAACCTAGTGGAAGACATAGCTGTACAGAGAAAATCTATTTACAAAGGTACCAAACTGTGTTATCAATAGTTACATCTCACAAGCTAATCCAAATAATTTAAAAAAGAGGGTTCGTGTGCCCAACATTTTTTATAAATATTTATCTCAGTTTATGTAAACCAGGATTTAGGGGATGGAAAAAAGTGAAGCTAACGCCATGTGGTGACATTTTTACTCTGTTTTCTCTGTATTTATAATTTAACTGATGAGGATAAATTGACTTATTCTTCATTAGTAGCCAGTCAGAACAAAATAACTTGGCTGCTAAGTACAGGCTGAAATGTAAATAACCCTGAAAAATGCCTGAGGAAATTAACTAGAGTAGCAGAGCTAAAACCAAGGGACTACAAAGAGTTCCCTACCTGTAAAGAAAGCATGAGATAACTGGACGTGTGCTAATGGACCCTGGTATCACTCACCCATACCAGAGAGGCCCTTCTCACCAAGCAAGCAGAAGGCAGAGAGTTTCTTTGCACCCTGATGCCACAACCAACTCCTCATCCACACTGCACTTCACAAAGACATGCTTGCAGAGCCCTGCACAGGTAGGGGATTTTACCTAAGCACCATTCCTGAACAGATAAAACAGTGGTCTTATTCTAGGTGAGACATCAAAGACCTCTACAGCTTAAGCCCATGTGCTGGTGCAGCCTTGGCTGGAGAGCTGCCCCAGTTCCACCATGCCCAGAGCACAGGGGGAGACAGTAACACACACATCCATGGATGCACAGAGAATAGCAGAGTGCCTGTAAAGACACACATACAAACCCATATATTCACATGTAGCGGATTACATCTGCATTTCAAATACTGTGAGACAAGGCATTTTCCCTAATCACATGGACTTTGAAAAGCATTATTGGTAAATCAGGAATACTCAAGTCCCAGAGAATCATAAAACCTAGTTCCAAAGATTTTTTTTTCAGTAGAAACAGAGATGAACAATATTCAATCACAATTAGCTTATGAGATATTAATTTACAAAGTAATTTTTTGTGCTTGTCCTGCTGAAGCAACACTTGCATTAGAAAGTGATGCAGTGTTTAAAGTTACAAAGAAGTATTTTACCTACAGGAGCTGCAAAGCCAAGTGGAAAGGGTGTTGTTAAGATCCATTTTTAATCAGATAAAATTTAACAAAAAAATTAGTCTTTTCATTTGGCACAGAATCCAGTCCAGAGCATTATCAGTTATCTGTGTCGCCTGGAAGGAACTCTGGGTAAGTCACAGGAAAAAGGTGGGAGCATTGTCGTGGTTTCCTGATGGCCAGAACACTACAGTATTGTTTTGCTTTGTTTTCCTTTCTTTATTTAATTTATTTCTTTTTTTTTTTCTTTTTTTTTAAGGAAGGGGTTATCACATCATGTCATAATTATTCTTGCGACATCCTCTTTCCATACAGGAGCCGACGCACTATTTATTGACTTTGAAAACTGTATCAATAGACATGTGCAACTCACTACTGTTACCACTGAAAACCAAAGTCTAATCACCCAGTAATGTAGCTTTTCAAAAGATGATTCTGGCGGAGCATCGCCTACTGTTTCACTAGAAATTCTGTTTTATATAGTTTTATTTTTTAAAGTACCAACTATTCCACTTTTTAGTCAAGATGTATGTTATTACCTGTTTTACTGAAGCACAGAATTCTATCATTTAGCTAGAAGAAGAGCTGAGGTGTTTATCAGTGAATTAAATGCCTCCTGTAGAGGTCCAGGAAACCTAACAGGCATATTGGTTTTAAACAAGCTCTGAGCAAAGACACAGACAGTGCCATGCACTAAACCTGAAAAGATACAGGGAAGGAATAGGCAGTGCATGTTATATACACTGATTTTGGGTGGTATTAGGGGTCCCCTCCATTGTTATTTGTAGAAGATATGTAAAAGTAAAATATTATGTTAGCATTTCGAGACACATTCTCTTTTAGCGACATTGATGAATTACTGTCTCAGGCTGAAGAGGCCAGGTAAGCTTTGTTTCCTGTTTTATAGGACTGAAGCATAGGAAGAATCCATGTGATCCAATAGTGTTTCAATATTTTATTGTTGAATTGCAATATATGACAAGGACTGCTGCTCGGAGTGGGGGAGAGATCCAACACTTCAAGAATATAACAGATCCAACATTCGACATATTCCTTTAATGTGTGAAAAACTGCCTTGTTAGTGAGAACAGATTCAATATTTCAGTGCAGTATGAACATTATGGCCAAGATATTTAAATCTGACTGCTGCTACTTACATTACTAAATCTGAATTAGACACTTTAAATGAAAGTAGTCTGATTAAAAATAAATAAATAAATAAGCCCCACACACCCAAACAGAACACTAACAAAACCAGCTAGGAAATTAACGTGATCCAGAGGTGGCTTACAGGAGGAGGGTAAAAGCCAAGAGGCATGTAGAGCAACAGATCACCAACTGTGATCAACAGGCTGAAGGCTTAAGTAGGCATGCATGAGAGTGACCACTGGGACACAATTTCTATAAAACACAGTTTCCTCCTGCTCGCTCTTTAGCATTCTAAGGGTCATGGCAGGATTACATGGGTGATGCTATGTCATCTCTCTCATGTTCTCTCATTTGAAGGGAGGGTAACAACAAAATCAGACAAACTTAGAATAAAATATGCTCTTACTACATGTATTTATAAATAAGATGCAATATGTATCTGGGACAATATTAGTAGGAAATATCAGTTACAGTCCAGAAATCTCAGACTGAATCTTAAACATGAAAAATAAGGCCATGTGAATAATCAGGGTTATCAGGTGTATTTATTGTTTTTCCAGATTCCAAAGCACTGCTTTTTATCTAATGGATTGTTACCTCTTTGTAAAGATGTTTTCTTATTTTTTGTCAGCTAACCTCTGTTCATCATAGTGCTTGGTAACCTTTGTCTTAAAGAACTCTTACAGCAGAAATGCCTGTAAGTCATGCCTTTAAGGAACACTGTTTTCAAATCTAGTCCTCTAAACATAAGCCATTCTAGCTATATTACCTGGGGTTCAGACTCAGACGATGAGGTACCACCATCTAACATGCGTCTGTACATCAGTCAGGCAGTAACCGACTGGATGTATGCTGTTAGCCTACCACGAATTCAAAGTAAGGCACATTATGGAAACTGCTAACACAAAGCATTTAAGACTGGTATGTTTTATTCCATGTTGTGAGGGTTAGGAGTATGCAGGGTCAGTCACGTCCTAAGATCTCTGTCTGCTAAAACTGCCATTCAGTCCTAACAGAGGAAGCTGAATTTGAAATGTTCCTCTGCGGCAGGTCCCTTTCTTGTTTCAGTCGGTCAGCTGTGGATTTCCTATTTAATCACACAAGCATAGCATCAGCATTTATCAACTCTGCTGATGCAGACTAACACAAGCATGTTTAACAGCCACATACCCAGAATTTTCCTCAATTTTTTGTATGTTTTAGGAGACTAATTTTAAAACTAACAGAACATTATTGTCACAGGCTAGCAGGAATGGTTTTGTCATGTATTTCCCACATCCAAATGAACAGGTGGTGTTCCACCTGGAAAATACTGAGTGATGATTAGTGATCAGGCGAGTTTACCCTAATATTTATGGAGATTATGACAGCTCTCAAGAGAGAAAAGTCCTGTGGGAATGGAGTGTAGGAAGAGCCCACCACAGGGAGAAGGGTTAAGCTGGATCATGCCCAAGACAAAAAGCGTGCACTAACATTTCTGTGCAGTGTTATTTTAAATACATGTGCTAATAAACACAATAAACTGTAGAAAACATGTGCATGTGTGAGGGAATTACATTTATTATCTGAGTGAGCTTCAGTCTGCACTCAATTCTGAGAACGTAAATAAACATTCGCTGAAATTACTAAAGAATGAAAGCTATTTTCTGGCTCATCCTCCTGAACTCTTAAGGCAAAGCTAATAGATAGAAGAAAAAAAACTGTCCAGATTGTCTTATTCAGTATGGCAAGTAACTGCCTGTATCTGAGTCATCTTAAGTTCTTGGTACTTCTAGTCTTGATCTCCAAGGCCAAAAGGATCAAGCAGCACCTCAGTCAACAACTAACGGCCAACAGTATTTTTCATCATGTGAAAACAGAGTGGTCAGGAGACACTTCTTTTTTCTGCCATCAGCAGTTTTGCTGAAAACACTGCACAGGGTAGTTCACACTCCCATAAGAATTCTCTGCTATCACAGGCACACACAGATTTCTATACAAAGATAAATCATTCTTGAACTATATAAATCAGCTTTCCATTTCTTTCATGTTATCAATTAGAGTTATGGAGGTGGAGAAGGGCTGGTTTAAAAACACTCCATTCCCAGGGGTGTCTCATCAGCGCCAGGTCGTTTCAAGTTTGAAGAGTGCAGAGTTCAACAGAAAATGTAGAAAAGACAACCAAAGTTTGGGGGTGTGCAAACTGCTCAGAGAGTTGCAATAACATAAATTAAACAATTACGAAGGATTGTCACATGAGGCAGGTGATGTGGCAGCCAACCAGGCTGTTAATGGTCATGGAGGATAAACTATCACAGGGAGTGATGTAGAAAGAATTGTCTCTGATACTCTGGCTACACTTAATGGAAGAACAAATATAAGAACCAAATCCAAATTCAAAAGGAAAATGGGAGAACGGAATGGGGGAATAGATATACCTAGCAAAACTGAGACACAAGATACCTACAGAAAAAGATCTCTAACACATGCTGGGCAGAGCTCTTTAGAATAGTGCAAATCTCAGCAAAGGCAAGAGATGACACCACTGCATGGGCAGCTGCAAGAAGGAAGGCTCTTCATTTTCTAGCAGCTTTAGAAGCCCAGTAGAGCTGTATGCTTACATTTTCCCATCTCTTTTAACACTGAACTAAACATTTTTCGCAGTCTGAATCAAAAGCTCTGAATTGCAAGATGAAGGACATTATCAGAGATATTTCACTGCTCCATTCATAGTACAGGTGAATAGTAGTGCGATTTCCCAGGATCTAACTCCCAGTCACACAGTCTGGCAAAGCCACTCCTTGTGAAAGCTGCTCCCTTTCCCATGGGAATTCAAGGAAATTTAAACTCTATTAGAAAATAAGAGGAACACAAAAGCCCTCAACTTCTTTTCATTTCCAGAACTCCCAAAACAAGTAAATTTGAAGTATTTTTAGAGCCAAAGCAGTGCCAAAGACATCGAGTTCGGAAACCACTGTGTAGTCAAGGGGAAAAGGAAATGAAACACAGAAAGGGAAGGGGATGTAGAAAGACAACATGGGTTCAGTCAGGGACCTATCAATCACCAGCTAGCACTGGAGCAGCCTATGCATTGACAGCTACTAAGGAATCAGCTTTTGCGAACCAAAGGTGAGAGAAACCAAGAAATGACTAAAAAATATATTGAGAAAAAAGAGGGAAAGAAAGAGCTTCCAAAGGCCAGGCTTTCCTTCTAAAAAGAAATAAGGCAGACCTGGAGGAATCCTTTACTACAGAAACTGAGAAAGCAAAGGGCTCATATGGCCAGACATCAAGCAGTATATGCTCGTAAACCGGTTATGCATGAGGGAGTCCCTCAAAACCTAACACAGTTCTCAGATTTAACCCAATAATAAATTTTGGCAGTTGGTATTCTTAGCTCTCTGCTGTTTGCTGTTCTAGCAACATGTGCTTGTAGTTGTGGCAGCAATTCATGCTCTAAATACTCACTGCAATAAGAATCCTGCAGAATTACTGACCATAGTCGAAACATCATGCCTAATGCTGTATTGTTACACTTAGTTGTGTCACTCTTGTTATTTGTATGGAGGGTTAGAGTGGACACAGTGCACAGAAATATTATCTTCTGAGAGAAGAAATGCAAACTGACTGCATTGCACACACTCTGAAAAACCTAACAAACCTGATGCTTCGGGATGTGGCATTCCTCTGATCTGACCATGCCACCAGCACATCTGACATGTTCAAGCCAACGTTGTGTTCTGCCTTAGTGAGACAAATCTGTCCTGCATCCTGGAGTCCTCCAACTCTGAGCCTCTCAGCATCACCCTGTCTTTCCTCTGCTACTTCCCTTCTGCCATCAAGTCCATCTCAGGGGAGTAAAGGATGGAATCTCTTGGACCTCCTATGCAAAGGGTACATGGACACTGCTAAAATGTTTTTAAGCTAAATAAATAATAATTAAAACCTTTGGCCGGGAGCATGTTCTCATATTTTCAGAGTCATTTCTGACAGCATGACCTGCCTCACAGGAGGACTCTGCTAAAGTCGCTGCCTTTCGGAGAAGACACTACTAGACAGCACCCAGCTGCAGCAAAAGCTGGGGCCTGCCCCAGCTGTATGACCTCCAACTGCACAGCTGCCCATACAGTTCACTGTATGACTCTGCTGGTGTGTGAGAGAAAACTGCCCTTCCTTGCTATTAGGCTTTCCATTTAGTTTTCTGCATTATAGCCCATTCCTATGGGGCTTCATAAGGAAAAAAATACATAACCTCTTGGTACTGCAATAAATCCTTAGCAGATCTGACTTTAGCTTTTTAAAGCTCCTCTATCTGATCATGTCATCAAGCCTCTTTCTTATCAGTCTGCTTCATGCAACATCTCACCTTTTCCCACCCTCACTTCTGCAACCAGCCACTTGGAGCCTTCCTTTCCTCTTTTGAGTTGTGCCAGTGACCAGGAAGGGAAGCTGGCAAGCGAGCGTGCAACCACCACAAAGCAGGAAGAAAGCAACAATGGGTATGAAATCCACCCATCCAGCTAAGTTACAAAACCATATTGTTAACCATCCTGGCTCCCTGACCCCATTTAAGTTCTTTTATGAGGAAAGAACAAACTAACTGTTTCCATCCGTGGCAGGGAAGGAAGAGAGAGATATCATTGTTGTTCTGACACTTGGGAAGTGCTCAGATACAATGGCAATGAATGTTAATACAAGATCCTAGACAGGCAGATTAGGACATTCTCCAAAAATGGTTTCACTGTAAGAGAGAGATATGCCAGTTCATCAATGAGCTCTTGTCAGGGGCACCAAAACAGTTGGACAGGCTGAAGAAAGAAGCCTGTAATTTGTGTGTTGCAGATTCACTGCTAGATTTGAGAGCTTCACTCCTTCCATTCACCCAGTCATCCAACTTAATGCTTATTTTTGCTGATTCCAGCTGAAACAATATATTGTTTTGTGAACAAAGGGGCACAGAATGGGGAAAGTCTTCTAAAAGCTCAGTATAAAAAAAAAATATAGAAAAACTTACCTTCACTGCAGTAATCCGTGCTGAAAAAAAACCCAGCACTTGGGCCCCAGATTTACAATGAAGTCAGGTACCAAGAGACTTGTGTGTGGGTGCAGTTTCTCAATGGTAGATCACTTCATAGGTGAAGGTCTATCAGAATACAACATGCAATCCCATTCCAAACTGATCTTTCAAAAAATGTTATGCAGGAGAGAATGTTTGAGGCTTAATTTTCTATTGAAATATAACCTTCTGAATGGGAACATGATGCAGGATGAAAGGAAGGAAAATAACAGAATTTACCCACTTCCTTCATACTTTTATCTGAGGAGATCTATTTTTCTTAACATTTCATGCAATGTAGAAGGCTTACATGCTTGTGCTAGCTTGTGACACCCTAAAAAACAAAACTGCAAAGCCTCTTCTGACATGCCAGCCTGTGAGAGCACTGACACGTGAGAAAGTGTTCAGTCTATCGATGCTCTTTCTGAGTTTCTCTGCAGATCTCACTATCTTTGAGAATTTAAATGGTAATGTGTGGCAGTTCAACTCAGGTGGCCAGGCCTTTTTATCTTTTCTTTCCTTTTTTTCGGTGGTGGTGGGGATGATCTTTTTAACGCTCTATTATTTTTATCAATTAGCAAACAAACTTGGAAGCTGCAGTCAGGTCTAATGAACTTCAATGGATCTCTGCTGAGGTCTCTGAGCCTGCATATTAGGGCACAAGTAAAGGACAATGAATCAGTTTATTTGCAATCCAGACACTGCACAATGGAGGTAGTGTTAAAATATGAAAACGAAACCAAACAAATTTTAAACAGAAGATATGCCAACCCCTGCAAGGCAAATAAAAGGCTGCCAATGGGGAGTTTGCTCTTCTTAGTTACCTTTTATGAAGCCCTTGCGAGTACTCCTGCAGGTCAACCGGTCCCAGAAAATCCCTCACAGAAATCCACCACAAACAGATTTTTTTAAAAAGAAGGATTAATATATTTTCACTGCCACGTAGAAAACACAATGCAAATTTGAACACTACATAATAAACAGTGCTTTTAAAAAAAAAAATAAATAAAAATGTTTCTTCTATTTATATCATTACTGGCAAGGAATTCTGGTTTCTTGCTTTTTTACTTTTATATAGCGACAGTATTATTTTTAACTCAAATTTCAAATGTGAATCTTAGACAAAATCAGATGGGGAGTGTGTATGAAGAAGTGATAACAGAATTTTCTAGGGCTTTAGTTTTGTGCATTTTCAAATGCTCCACACTCTCCTAAGTGATATCGGATTCAACTACGAGAAACTCACAGAACCTAAACCCAGACTTTTTATAGAATATGTATTCAGTTGCTCCATTTGGCAATATTCTCCTGTTGAGACCACACTGCCTATTCTATTTCAGTAAGTATAAGTAAGTAAGAATTGCCACTTTCTGGCTGCAGACCATCCTAGAAGTTTACAATGGTTTGCTTTCTTTCCTACATGTATTATTTTCTTAGATACTTGGGTTGGGGGTAGGGTAGAATCCCTTATTAGCATCTATTTTATACTTATTTACAGCTATAAGATATCAGACATATTTCTAGAATCTGTTCTTCACCTTCTCCTCTCTGTATTAGGGCTAATGGAAAATGGTTAAGTAACGTGTTTCAAGCCATGTATCAGTTTTCGCCTCTGTATAAACCCGCTGGTTACACAAGTCAATGTACACACTCATCACTAAATGACATTCCTGAAAAAACAAGAATTCCTCTATTGGGCATCACCAGGTGATTCTTCTTAACCTATCTGTTAAGTCATAGACATAGTCATAGACAGGTTTGGTTTGAAAGGGCCCTTCAAGATCATACAGTTCCAACCCCCCTGCCACAGACAGGAACATTTTCCACTAGAAAGTGGTGCCTCACCACTCTCATAGTGAAGAATTTATTCCTAACATCTAACCTAAATCTACACTCTTTCAGTTTAAAGCTATTTACCCCTTGTCCTATCCCAACATGCCCTTGTAAAAAGTCCTTGCCTAGATTTCTAGGCCCCCTTTAGGTGAGCTAGAAGGTCTACTTGGAGCCTTCTCCTTTCCAGGCTGAACAACCCATTCTCAAAGTAAAAAAAGATTCACTTACAGCCTTAAGCATTAGTTATAGAGCATCAAAGCTGACTAATCTAAATAGCATCTATCAACTATCCTTACTCTTACTGCCTAAAAAAAATAAGAGCCTCCAGGCTGTTTGAAAAACAAAGCTGTTACGTTGCCAATATTTTCCTAACTCTGCTAGCTGGCCCGCAGTATTATTCAGTTTGAATCTGTTTTTTCATGGTGTTCCGAGGAGCAAGCATGAGGGTTTATGCCAGTCTGTCTTTTCCTGATCTCTCTTTCCAGGCAGCCTGGCCAAGCAATGCAGAAGAGATGGCACTGTATCTCCATGTTTGTACCCACACGGCCAGGACAATTAAAGCTAGCTTTAGGGTCTACTTCAGCTCTCAGAGCTTTGCTGGCATTCCTGTAAGTGAAATGTCTCTGGCTAGTTTATACAGCTATTGTGTACAATGCCTAAAGTTTAGAATTTTGTTCATTTACTAAACCAACAATTGTGGAAAGGATTTCCAAAAAGAATGAAAAAAGAGGAAACTTCACAGCTATTTCAGTGCTTCATCTTTGTTCACAGTTTGCAAATAAAAGTCTAGAATGGTTGCTACTATAAAAGCAAACAGACGGTTGAGTAAATATTTTGGGTTTTCCACGCTGAAATACATAAACTCTTTTTTATCAGTGCATTTTATGGATTAAAAAGTAGCATCAATTGTGTGGACACAGATATTAGCTATTGGTGAAGCATTTATTCCTGATGGCATTATCTTTTTTTTTCCCCCCTCTTTTTTTCCTGTTTTTCCCTCTCCAGTTAAGCAGCTTTTCTCCTCTGAAGATCACTAGATCACCAGACAGCAATCCACTCGTAAGCACAGTCAAAAGATGCCCTAGATAAAAGATTTGGGTTATGACTCACAACATGTGCAATGGATGTACTATTCAGGACATTGTTGACTGATACCACTGTACTGCATATTCATTTGCAACATCAATACATGATAATTATGATGATTGTCAGAAATAATTTTCTTATTTTACTATTATTTAAACAAATCTACAACAAAATTAACATCAAAGTTGGAAAATTCAGAATTGTGAATATATTGGTCTTTTGGGTGCTGCTCCAGAAAGCTTAAGAAATGATCCAGAGAGGTGTAATACTCATAAGTGAGCTTCATGAGCAAAACCACAGCTTTGTATCATTAACAGTCTTTCCAGGTACAGAGGCCCATAAGAGTTAGGTCAGAGTATGGCACTGTGCAGGTCTAGCTCTTGGCCTGAAAGCAGGCTGAGAGAGAAAGGGTGCTGCTCAACAAAGGAAAGACAAGCAGCATGGCCCAGATCTATTTTTAACAGCCAAATCCAAAAACAGGCAAAATTTGCACCGGTGAGTCTTTTGGACATGGCCAGATTGCCTCTAGTGGTCCTGTCCATTAAACTTGAATATGATCTGTGATAAAGCACAGCAAGTTACAGGCGCTGATTCAGTCTGCCTGGCACATGAGCCAAAGGTTTCAGAATGGACTGAATCAACTGCCAGGTCTGTCCCACATTACTCCAGAAAAACCTGCACTTGCAGGAAGGGCAGTAAGCAGGTAAATACTCATTATTTCACCTGCATGAACAAATGGTTTGCCAGTTCAGCGCAGGGGAAGAAATGCAAAGGTGACATTCCAGCCAGGCACTCTGAGTGAGGGTTAATCTAACTTTGCATTCAGTCACACAATTTATTACAATACAGTACAAGATACATCATTATTAAAGTGTTCATTGGGTCTGGATTAGAAGTGCAAGAATTATTTGTAGAAGGGAAAGAAGACTTTCGGTAGGCCTTGTAGTTCTAGATTGTAAAGTGCCAATTAGGTAAGAAAAAAAAAAAGTATATATATTTAAATTAAAGATTTTAAGTATCCTTTCAGACATTTTTTCCATTCCATTTTTCTTTTCCAAAAGCAAAAAAAACCCACCTCTTTGCTCTGCAAATGAATTCTTATAAATCTAGAATCATTCCAAGTGATTCTATAAATCACTTTAGCATGACATGCTATAGCAATAACCAGAAACAAAAGGAATGTCACAGAGACAGAGAAGTCACTACAGTCTTTTCCTTAACTCATGAGCAGAATTTTAATAAGAAGATTTTACACTTCTTTAGTACCCCTGTCCAGATCACAGACAGCTGAGTCAGGTCTGTTGCGCTGTTCTGCAAGGCCTCTTTTTAAATAGCAAACAAAGAAAACCCAACTCTAAAAACCCAACCCAAATGTAGTTACACTGTGATATGAAACTATGCTTTGCAAATCATAATAACAAGGACTAAAGACATACTTTGATGAAGATGTACTAATGTGCCTTCAGCATTTAATTACTGACACTTCATTAAAGAGTGCCAACAGTCCAAGGAGTCCAAAGGAGTCCAAAGGTCGCCTTTAATGTCATAGATTGACATTGCAAGTACAACCTCAAAAGTCAAGAATTCTTAAACTGGACTAATCACACAAGTTAGTGATTTCCCTGAATTTTTCTTGAATCACATCTCAAGAATACACAGCTCATTGGCCCTCTACTTTTCAAAAGCACCTGGGTACCACAGTATATGGTTAACCATGGCTCCTACATGTATAAGAAGACAAAAAAGCCTTTGGGGATGGTTTAAACAGTAAAAGTATGATGCAAACAGAAATATTAGATCTAGCCTTAGATGCTATGCTTAGTTACACAGCATACAGTAAACTGAGGAATAGCACAAAAAAACCACAAAATGTTACAAATATATATATTTTAAAGGGATCACATTGTGAGAATTGCATCTGAGATTAAAAAAATCTTAGATGCTAAAATTTTATGTATACCTAGATAAATATTACCAATTATAACACACAAGTTTATGTATAGTGAAGATGGTAAGGCGAGTGATTCTAAAATGTAACCTTACAAAAGGAATATAAGAACAAAAATTTACATGAAATTTGGCACTTGATTTCAGGAAAAAAAGCCCATCCAAACCCCATTCAAACAAGGCCAAGTAATGAAAAGTGAAAATATTCAGCTCTGAAAATATACAGTTGTTCAGGTCTGTAATCTGTGTTATTTATTCTTTCATATTGTGTCTATTTCATTAGCTGTATTCCAGTAAATTAAATTTTGATTTTCAAAAGCTTTGCAGTGTTTTTTTGATTTTGTGAGTTCCTTCAGATTCCCTACAGCAGCACCAAAATTAAACTATTTCTTATTACTAATGTAAAGAGAAGTTGGCCTAATTTATATTGGTAATTGTTTATAATTGATGAATTAGTTAACATGACACTGTGTTGATGTTGACTCCAAAGATTTACACAAAAACTGAACAGAAAACATGAATGACAGATAGGCTTTTCTAAGACATTTGTTTTGCTTTATTGTTTTCCTGTGAACCACTGCATTTAAAATATGCAAGATGCCTAATGGAAGAACAACTTAACAGGCAACGATATAACAGGACTGGGGAGTGATTTGAGATGCATTCTGTAAGGATGTGGTGCATGTTCCCAGTATGACAAACAACTTGGGGACACAATGTGATGGAAAAGCGAAGAGGGCACCAAAGGAGAGATGAAGCAAGAGAACTTGTGAAAACTGAGACACATTGAATGAAGGCATAATTTGGAGGAACTTCAAAGCAATCTATGAGACTCTGCAGACATCACCATCTGCCACATACTTCTAAAGATTTGAACTCTCAAGGGGCTACTTTCTGCAAGACATGAACATCTTCACAGAAGAGATTAGAGATACATCATGAACTATCTCATCCTGACCATTTATCATGATAAACCTGCCAAGTGCATTAAATTTGCATAAAAGGATGTGGTCGCCTTTAATAAGCTACCTATTTCTTGATTTCTCAGTGACAAAAAAATGAATTGAAACACATTTAGGAAGAGTGCTGCAACTAATCATTGAGTGAACAGTCTTTCACAGAATTGCCACACTACAATCTAGCTCTAAGATTTTGTAAATGTGCTTTTTCATTCAAAGTTTAGGTTGTCAGCTATTACAACACCATGCATCTCCCTAAATGAACAAGAAATGCCAACGTAAACTTGTAAAAAATAAATCTCTCTTACAACATCACTTAAAAAGGAAAAACCCACAGCATTGGTATTATGAATGATAATCAGCAGTAGAATTATCTGTATTCATTGCAATTCCCTGTATCAGCAATGGAGGTTCTGGGTGAAATTTCAACTAATTTCACTTTTATTTAAGTTTTTATGCTGACATGTCTAACATTCTCATGTATATGTTGTGACAACACCCAAAGGGAAATACTGAAGTATATTTAAATCTTTGCAATCTAGTGAACATTTGTTAATAAATAATATATTAGCTTTTTACCAAGTTATTACTTCAGTATAGTTTTGTAGATACATCCTAGTTAAGTATGAAATGTATCTCATCAAGGTAATAGAAGTTAATTAAGTAAACCATCATCACTATAGGATATTATCCAATCTTGAACTTTCATGTCAGGTCACAACGAATTTCAAAATGTCCTTTTACACTGCATGCTGCATCAGCAAACCCTTCTGCTTTTACTATTCTCTTTGGTTTGTACTGTCTATAAAAACGGTATTTAAACATTCATTCTGCTCATGGTCAGTCAGTCTGGTAAATTCTGGTAAAATTCACTACAGGAACACACCCTGAATGCATCAATTATCTGCAAATGTGCATCCTTTTTCCTTCCTCTTCCCCCTAAATGACATGGTTTCCAGTCAATTTTTTCCAGATATTGTGCTCAGAGTCTCCAGTAGAACTAGCAAGCCACAGACAAAATCCCAAAGTTATTTTACAAGAGGGTTTCTGTAGGATGGAAGGGACTCAGCCTCAGCAGAAGGACTGCTTCAGGGTAACAAGCTCCTCTTTCCACCAGCCACCATAAACAGGATTTACAATCTTCCTCCCAAGTGCCTGTAATACTCTAGGTTAATGCAGGAGATCTCACCCTCTCTAGTGACTGGTCCCAATGAGAATAGGATACAGCTGCTCACTGATGGTTAACACAAGCTATTCCTTTAGCTATTGACCCTGACAGTCCCAGATGCCAACAGCACTGCCATGCTGCATGTGCTCTGCTGGAGGCTCCTACAGCAGGAACCCCTCATGGGTCTTCTCCTTCCCTAAGGGCCACCTGCAAGTACTTGACTAACGAGACCAGCCTTACATGATTCTTTAGGAATTAAACACATTGTCTGGAAGAGGAGCAAGGCAGAGAAGTGTGTTTACTAAGCAGCAACAAGAGCCTTCAGTCTGGAAGATTTAGGCCCCAGCACATAATAGCATTGTTCAGTCATGGCCTTCCAGAAAACCTGACAGCACACCAGCTCAGACCTTTCCTTAGCTAACCTCCGAAAAAGCCCAGCAGCAGCACTACCCATTGCCCAAATGTCTTTATTTAGCAATGTATTTACAATCTGCCTGTGCTATGGTGACATAGCACCTCAGAGGGTTCAATCCCTCATCCTGCACCCCACTTTCTCCACAGGATCTGGAGAAGCACGGAGCAGCTGAAGAGATTTAGCAGAGTTCGTGCAAACTTGGCCGGCTCCTGAAGAGGCCTGGGCTGCTGGCCTGACAGCCTCCTTCCCCCTCCAAAATACTACATGCTTACAGAGGCAAGCTCATAATAAAGAATAGTCTCCTTCGAGAAGGGTGGAAGTAGGGGATCATTTGAAAGCATGGTAGTGAGAAAACAGGCCATGACTTTCACTGAAGACTACAACAAGGCTGCACCTCAAAGGCACAGTGTATAGGAAGCAAAATGCAACAGTGAAGCATTTTCTGTGAGAAGCCACAAGAGAATTATGAATCTGTTATCCTTGGGAAGAACCTGGTAAGGTCTTTCTACCACCACAATAAATAAACTGTAATTTGTTTATTAACCACAGTTGTTGCCTTCATTGTGATTCCTCTACAATTACATGGTGGTGTCCCAGCTTTCTAGCCCAAATCACTTTATCATGCAACTGTTTATGTAGTTTTCTTTAATGGATTCATGCTCAAAGCTTAAAAGTAAAGCAGTGATGCATTTTTCAATATTTAAAAGCATAAATAACAATCTTAATAGATCTCAGATGTTTCATTTCCTCCAGCCCTTGTCGATGATTGAGTTGGTGTTGATGTAGATGATTTTTTAAGATCAGTGGTCAGTTTGATGCTGAAAAAGGTTTAGACGTCTGGGAATTTCAAATGCAATTCCTAGAAACAAATCATTAAGGAGATGCAAGAGAGACAACGATGAATGCAAGTGGCTGTTATTTTTTAAACTTATTTTATGGCCTTAAATGCACCAACAGGTTTTAAATGCAACTGAGTGTGAAACAGACAGTAACATTTTGTCAACATATATAAAACCTTGTAGATATATCAATCTTATTTTCTTAGCAGAAGAACTCCAAGGGTTCTTACAAATAACAAATTGAAGGAATCCATACTTTAAGGTAGCTATACATGCAGGTGATGTTGAAGCTAATGAGGAATTTGTTGTTTATTTCAGCAGAACTCAGATGTGCTAGCTGCACCCATTTTTTCACTTATTAAAGCAACAGCTTATCATTTACTACACCAAACAAATGAAGCACCATACAGAAAGCACATCTACAAAAAAAGCTGCTAGGCCCAGAACTCAGGCCGTGCTGCCAAGCACACAAGTTCACAACTGTTATGAGCGGCTCGACCCTCACTCTCTTTTTTTACTGGGAGAAGTCCTTAGTCTCCTAAAAGAAAGCAACCAGGGAGGGGGGTTTGAAGCCATATTTAGCTTGTACAGACCCGTGATGTGTGCACTTGACATCACAAAAATGCAGTGAGTCTGCCAGGTCAGCAGCCACAAACCCCACATGCTGCCAGTCACAGGCTGAGCAGACACTAAAAGGCTATGAATTTCATTTAATCATCTCCTTTCCCCTTCCCGGTAAAGCAGTAGAGGCTAGCAACTGCTGGGAAAAATAATATATATATATATATTAACCATGAACATCCAGGGTTTGGTTTTGATTGGCATTAAAATGAAACAAGTGAAGAATAAACCTAAGCAACAAATCTCTGAAAGGTTGTTACTTATTAATACAGCTAACAATGTAGGCTACAGAGTCCATTTTTCAAGGAGTGTGTGGATAAGCTCAGCTAAATGATGTACTTCATACAGCCTGCCAGATCTATCTACTATTCTGCTAATTTACGGGCCATACATTTCTCCCCAGGTAGATTTCTGATTGAAAAAAGCTTCACCCCCTTTCTGTTGTTTGTTTTGCTGCACAATATTCCTTAATAGCGAGTAATGCTTGCTCTTAACCATGCTTTCTATTATACCTTTGGTACTTTTGAATTGGGAAGTGCAAATATAATCTAAGCCCCTGAACATGCAGTTTTATCACATCATAGCCAACTACAGACAACACTTAAAAGCTAAATATGCCTTCTAGTCCTTTTAAGATGCCTCAAATTCACCTCTAAGAACAAAGTCACCTAAAGTTGCTAAACCCATTAGAATAGGTAGGTTCCACAAAAAACAAATTGTTGATGTACCAGCTGCTGCACCTTCTTGTAGCACCTCTGTATACAAGGGCCTAATGCTCATTTCATTGACATAAACAGGAAAGCTTTGCATAGAATGAGGAGCTGAAACAAACCCATGAAGCTCAAAAGACAGAACAAGATTTTGTTTTTCTTTTTAAATCACACCAGCACCATTGGCCCACAGACTATGTTATTTGCAATCATGCATCTGTGCGCCATCAATCTCCAAGGAAGGGAAAGACTGCTGGGCTGAGCTCTCAATTTATGTTTCTCAGTTGACTCTTATAATCACACTCAGTCTTCTCAAGCTTAGTGCAGTTACGTTGGTAACAAAATTTGCACACCAGGTGGGTTTATCCAAGTTCCCATGGTCCTAATAGCTTTATATACATCCTAATAATAATCTTGAAAATTATATAGGTAATTGTGTTTCTAAAAAGTCACCTTCAGCAAAATTGGGAATTCTTTCTTCTCAACAGGAAAACTATTTTAATAAAGTAGCTGGTACTCACTTATAAAAATGGTGAGAAAAAACTATTGAAAAAATCCACCTTTTTTTGGATGCTGTCTTTAGTTGCGACATTAAACAAAGCTAAGGGAATTCTGGGGTCCACAGATGATGAAAGGTCCCAAAACAGCACGGGCACTGAGCAGAATCCACTGACAAGGATCCCTTGGTTCTGCAATATTGTGATCCCAATGAGGCAATATTCATATTCAAGACTACGATAAAAAAGGCTCTCACTCTTGTGTGGGAGTGGGCCCAACCTAGCAGAGGTGCAGCAAACTGCCTCACTTCCTCATGGAAATTCAGTCCACCGACTTGACACTGCAGAAGGTGGTAGTGTAATGAAATACAGCAGAGAGCATTTCAGTAGTTTTACCCATCTATGCTCTCCTGTTCCTGATCAATGAATAACCATGCACACTCTTTCCAACTTCAAGCAGTCTCAGGAATGATTTAGATTTCTATAAAGTGGTAATCATTAAGATACTGCTATAAGATCGCCATTCAAAAATTTATCAAGACTGTGACTACCTTCATTTACATAACACCAAAAACATTCTAATTTTGCTTAAGGTAGCCCAGTTTCTTTCAAAATGAGAATTTAAACAGCCTCTTTCCCTCAGAACCAGAAAAAATATTTATAACTCCCTTATGTATTTGCAAGCAAATACAGGTAACGTTTGTCACAAAGCAAAATCCATTAGACTGTAGCTAGTTTGGGTACTGTAAGTAGTCTCCAAAAGGCAACAGATGTGGCAGAGTGGGGAGGGAGGAGTTGATTTTGGTTTTTTATTATTCAAAGTGTGCCTGTTTTTACTGGCTTATTAAATCAGTAGAGTGCAAACAATAAAAGAAAAAATAAGTGTTGCCTTTCTTTCCTAGAACAACCTTGCTGGTTCATCTCTACTTATTTATTACAAGAACTTATTCATTACAAGACTTTTCAATATTCCTTCCCCAAATCCTCATGAAATAATATACATATTCCATAACACTAGTTACTATTGAAAAGAATACGCTTTCCCTGTGGAACTTAAGATAAGTCTTTCCACTGAAAAAGAGAAAATGGACTTTGAATGAGCTCTTTTGATTGATATGAAACTACTGAAGAATTACACTAAAAAATTAATAGATTTAATAACAATATCAGATGCACAAATGTACAAATCAACCAGCAGAATGCTGCCCTAAAATATATTTGTAATTGCTTGGCAAAGCCAGTAGGATTGCACGGGTGTGCTGAATTAGTTGAGAAGTAATAAAATGTGTATTAATAACATTAAACAGTCATCTTCCAAGAACTTACAGTATTATGGTATTTTCTAGTCAGATAATTCTTTGCAGTGCATAAATACATGTAGTATCAAAACATTTTGATCTATGAAATCAAAATTATTGTGGTATATTTAGATTTGTGTTTGAAAGTATTTAAAATACTATTATCTACTTTCTGCCTTTAGTTAACTAAGATACATAGCACAATATTAAAAATGTGCTGCAGTACTCCACTGGGCTGCCACTGCATAAGAACAGAGAAGGTGGTCCCAGACCCAAGAATCTTATAATAAATATAATTATTTATTTATATTATTATAAATAGGAATTAAACACATACACAACCCATACACAATTAAACTCATACACAACCCTGTCTTCATGATATTTATACCATAATATTTATATTATATTTATGTATAATAGTATAAATATCATGAAGACAGGGTTGTGTAAGAGTAGCCATCTAACTTTAAGACCATAAATCTCAGCAAAGAATCAAAATACCTACCCATGAAATAAGACAGACCACATGCCCTGAGTCCTGTGCTCTTACTGCTTCTCACACCAGCAAGTTAAAAGCAAGTTTGGGCATGTATGTCTAGGTATTATGTCTAAATAGCAGCAGCGTGTACCTGAAGATAAGGGACAACAGAGGGATGCAGACCCCTTGCATCACTCCTAAGTCGGTATTTGTCAATGGAAAGCAACTATTTCAGCCCAATTGTTGCCAAGTTTTTCAAAATGTCAAAGCCAAGGAAAGTGCCACAGAACATAATGCATGAGTTTATGGGAAACTCCTCTTAAACACTCAGGATCATCATGGAAGGAAACATGGATATGCTTGTTTGAGGACACAAGTGACAATCAAGAAACTAGTGTCAGGTGATGTGAGGTGCTGAGCCTTTACAGATGCAGAGCTCCTTCTCAGCTCCATGTGTTATCATCAGACCCATTTTAAGTTTACTGAGAATTTCTCAGCAAAATACAGCTTCGCTATGGTTAATTCACAGCTGAAATACTATCTACTTAACTCCAGATTCAGGGGCTTACAGAGTTGTATGCCCACTGCCAAATGCTTGCTGTACCTTGATTACTTTTAACTGTCCTACTGTCTGAACACACTCAGCACCAAAAAGTACTTTACTCCCTTCAAGCATTCTTCTGGTTAACCACATTAATGGTTGCAAACAAATAAAATATTTACTCTGTACTGCAGCCAAAACAGTGTTTCTTTAGGTAATCTGAATTATAAGCAAACACCAGTGCACTGGAGACAAAAGCAGCAGGTGAGGCTTAGCAAAATGATGCCACATCTTATGACACTTCACAGTAAAATACATAATATAAGGACCCCAAAGAGAAATGAGCCCACTACCACTTAATTTATCTCGAAAACATCCTAGAGTAACCCAGCAAAGAGATTTCTATTGACAGTTGTATGAGAGGTCATATATCAGTACCCATTAACCTCTGTTTTTCACCTGTTCGTTTTCTAAAAGGTCCTTGTGTTGCTTCATAAGCCACAAGGTGTCACAGTGGCTCAACTGGTAGGATTCTTGTCAGTCTAGACATGCAGGTTGTGGCTTCAGGTTACGTACCAGTGCTAACACCGCTCTGTACCAGGAAGTCTGTGCTACACTGCGCATTTAGAAGTGCAGCCCTTTGGATGAAACAATCAGTCAAGGTGTAACTCGGTTGCTTCAGGATGTTCTTGATGGAGGTGTTAAATAATCTTACTGCACTGTCAGAGAACAGATGTACTTGGTGCGCTGGCATTTTGACCGATCTTTTTCTTTTCATTATTAACCCTGACAGAGTGTTAAGAGGTACTGAAAAGAGCTGAGCTAATCATTCACATCAAATAAATTTTATTAATTCCACTTTGCCCTACCCAGACTTGCTAGGAATTAATAACAATTTATTTGAATGCATTAATTATTCAAATTTAAGACATAATTTTGCTCGTCTTTCACAACAAGCAGTCTGCTGTACACATGTAATATTCTGCTAAGACTATATGCTGTGATTGAAACTGTATGCTGTGATTGGCCATATATTGTGTCTTACTGTTTTGCATCCATGACTGGATGAGCACAGATGGAGTTAGAGTTTAAAATGCCAGGAAGATTTGCATGTTTTCACTAATTCTTTCTTAATACATTTTTCTAAAGTAACTGCATGGTAAGCAGCATCCTGTCCCATGGAAGAAGAGGAGCCTGGAGGAGAGAAGGCTGTGTGGAGACCTCATAGCAGCCTTTCAGTATCTGACGGGGGCCTCTATAAGCATGCTGGGGAGGGACTCTTCATTAGGGACTGTAGTGATAGGACAAGGGGTAACAGGTTAAAACTTAAACAGGGGAAG
>JANHGB010014908.1:12183-36186 GCA_026283785.1 Coracopsis vasa | reverse complement strand
AGAGTTGCTCATAGGTTCATAAAATCCCGCACATGTATAAAGTGACAGTAGCAACATGTCACACTCAAAATTTCCCGGACACCATTTTATTACACTTAAAGGTTAACAATCTTATTGCTTCATGATTTAAAATGTTCCAAGCAGGAAACACTGAAAGCCACCTTATTTGACATAAGTTAAGACATCTGAATTTCTGGGGACTGGGAAGGGGGAAATGAGGGCAGACCTATGGTTAAAAATCACATGCAAAGCAGAAGATATAATTCCATTTTTGTCAGTCTTTCCATGATACTCTCAGCAGTGAAATTCAATGCCTGGTGCCTCTGTTTCTTTACTCACAAGAAAGGAATAAATAACTATTTGCCCCCCCAAGAGTAGAGAGTTAGGCTAAATCTTTGAACACTTTGAAAGTGCTTTCAAGTCTTTGCTTGCTGTACAAACACAAGGTTTGCTAATGCCATTCACCATGTGCTGCTATCTAAAAGCTTCAGAGGAGGAAGTAAGCAAGTTAAGAAAGTCTGAGCTGTCAAAATATTTGTTACAAGGAGATCTTGTGTTCTTTCCAAGTATGATTCATTTTCTTCTGTAAGCACATTTCTGCCCGCTTTGTTTAACATTGAATTCTGCATAGCTTTGCAATGCAGAGCTGTGGGCTAGAATGCATTGTGACAGATACCAGGCCATTTGATTGAAGTCATTCCAGGATTTCAAAATTTCAGAAAAATTCCACTCTTCTTTTTTCAGTGCTTGTCCTTTCACTTACAGGAAGATGAGACCAAAGAAACACAATATGTTAAAAAAGGACAGGTAACACATGGACACAAGTCAGTAACACTGCTTCATCTGTTGTTTCATTCAGAAATTCTTTTGAACCACAAATGCTTCTCTGCATATGGCTTAAATCTCATGAAATGTCTGTAATTTGTCCTGAAACTATGGCCAGGCAGCTTAGTAGATTTAAAATGCCATTAGAAGTCCTCACGTATATTAAGATCTAAGAAACTCGAGTTTGTCACAGTTTATGTGTTCATTTGCATGATGTAAGGTGTGCATTTTGACCTCTCACAACAGTGAGGCACACTCAAATGACCCAGTACAGACACCAGAATTCAACATGTTATTCAATGAACATTATTATTCAAAGACTTGGTGTTCAGGAGCATTTAATTTTCTCTCACAGTTGCTTTCTATTTGAGCCTTGTAGTTTTGCTGCTGGTAGAAGAGGGATTATTTGGTGATACTTCCTGAAACATTAGCACATACCAGCATTCACAGTTTCATCTAGAGGTTTGCTATATTTGGTCCTTTTGTGAGAGCCCAACTATTGTGAACAAACTGTTTCAGTAGCAACATATGCACCTAACTCTAAAACAAATGCAAAGGCAAAATTGGACATATCCAGAGCTACCAATAGTACCAACCAGATGCCCAGGGCACAGTTCTACTGCTTTGGCTGTGTGCTGGAAAGAGCCCTGGGTATTGCGTGACTGTGTCTTGCTTTGGTTTACTGACAAGGTTTTCCAAATGAAAAGACGTTAATGAAAAACCACCAAAGACAACCCTAAGACAAATTTCCAGGGAAGCCAGGACACGTACAAAGGACAGGGAGTTGTCATCCATGCAGGTTTATACCCATTCTACTTTTAGTTTGTTTTACCACACCAGACTTTTATTCCAGTGAATCATCCTGATGCCTTGACTAGAATGACTCACTGAAGTAAGGTCAGCAAGCTCTTCATGAGGGTATTTTGTAAAGCAGTTAAGCTGTAAGAGCACAAAGCCAAGCCAGTGAGACTTTTTCTCAGCAATTGCTAAGGTACTTTTGAAAAGATTCCACTTACTGGATTCACAGCCTAGTGAAGTCATAGGGAATTTCCACATGGTGTGCTATGGGCTCGGATTAAGGTTAAGCTGTGTAAGCAAAATTGCTATGAAATATTTTAAAGAGCTGAATATAAAAACTTGGTATGAGAGAGTTCAGGAAGTAAGATTTTCACTTAAGAAATAAAAGTTTGATTGGACAGATTGATTTAAGAAATGAAAACATTTTTGAATACAACTTGAAATACCACCAAGAGCTCATGAGGCAGGAATTTTCATGAGAAGAAAGGAAGTGAGCAAGCCTCCTGGCTGTGGGAGCTCACCATGCCACTCGACTCTGGCTCTGGCCCAGGAAACATTGGGCTAACTCATGGAGGCCCCGCACTAAGGCAAAACTGAGCTCAGAGCCTGCACTGCCATGAAAGAGATTGTAAGGTTTGATTCATACAGTCATAGAATACCAGGTTGGAAGGGAAACAGTCTACACAAGACAGTCCAGCGTACCATCCAGCTGAATCTTAAAAGTATCCAACACTGAGGAATTCACCACTTCCCTGGGGAGATTATTCCAATGGATGATTGGTCTCATGGTGAAAAATTTTTCTCTTGTGTCCAATCAGAATCTCCCTGGGATGAGCCTGTACCCATTACCTCCAGTCCTTTCCATGTGACTCCTTGTAAAAAGGGAATCTTCATCTTTGTAGAAACCCTCTAAATATTGGAACATGGTGATAAGGTCTCCCCGAGCCTTCTTTTCTCAAGGCTGAATGAATCCAGTTCTCTCAGCCTTTCCTCACGCAGAAGGCTTTCCAGTCCTTTGATCATCTTTGTGATCCTTCTCTGGACCCTCTCAATGTATGGCTCCTGAAGAACCCTTTCTTGTAGTTTTTAGCATCTTTGGCCAGTTTCAATTAGAGCTGAGATTTTGCTTTTCTAACTTCATCTCTGCACACCCTGACAATGCCTTTATAGTTCTCAATGGTTAATTGTCTGCTTTTCCATCTCTGGTACACTTATCTTTTGGTTTTGAGTAGACTCAGAAGCTTGCAGTTAAGCCAACCATGTGTCTTGCTCCACCTACTTCCCCTATCTTTAAAGCGGATGAACTGGCTTTGTGCTTTGAGAGCATTCTTGAAAATCTCCCAGCACTCGCTAGCTCCTCTATACTCCATACAAGCTTCCCATGGAATCCCTCCCAACTGAGCTCTGAATGAGCTGAAGTTTGCTCTTAGTACTAGCCTTCAGCAGGTTCAGCCAGATCCCAAACTCCACAATATTTTGATCACTGCAGCCAGTATTATCACTGAGATATTACAATGCAGGTTTTCTCTGTGAGTAGCAAGTCCGGCAGTGCCTCATTCCTGTTGGCACATCTAACATCTGTATGAGGAAGCAGTCCTCTATGTATTCCAGGAACTTGATGGATGGCACGTGAGCTGCTGTATTGGTCTTCCAGCAAATGTTTGGGTAGCTGAAGTCACCCATAAGAACCAGGTTCTGCTGACCTGACGCTTGCTCAAGTGACCCAAATATTGCTTCACTGGCCTTATCGCCTTGGTTTGGAGGTCAGTAGCAGATGCCTACTGTAAGATTCCCCTTGGAGACAACCTCTCTGATCTTGACTCACAGGCATTCAACAGGACTTCCACAATCACCATAGTTGACTTTTATACATCCAAGGCTCTTCTTAACATAGCACTCTATGGCTCCTTCTCTTCTACCCTGCCTGTCTTTGTGAAACAGCCTACCAGGAAATTCTATCAGAAGAGATAAAGAGGGAGCAATATTGACATAGGCTGGCTACTCAGGAAAAGCCCAGTTCTAGCAATGCAATCAGGGAGACAAATCCTTTCCTCAGTAAGACCAGAGCTGAAGGAAAACTTGTATCAGCCAGCAGAGCACTTAATGATGAAAGATGATTTAATAAAACATTGAGTTTATTCTCCTGCAAGGGCAGGAAATAAGCCCTGTGATAGTGGATATTAAACAGATACCACCGTTGCTTCCCACTGAAAGCTGGTTCTGTCAGCACTTGCTTTGTTTTGTTCATTCCACATTTTTCTTGCAATAGAGAAGTTCTGTAAATAAAGTGCCAAATCCACAGATATACCTGTGTAGGTCAGGATAAGTTACAGTCCATCTTCCACAGACGTGGAGCAGTAGTGCTCTTTGCAGTGTTATCGCTCCATTCATCTCACACCTTTTTCCTTTAAGGAGCTGAGGTCCGAGGTGGAGCTGGAGATCCTGGGAGAGACAGAAGGGCTCAATCTCTCTTTCACAGCCATCTGTAACAATGGGACCTTTTTTCCACATCAGAGGAAATGTTCTCATGTAAAAGTGGGAGACACAGTAAGTAAAGCACAAATTCTCAACAGACATGAAGCCCAGAGAAGGTAGGACACCAAGGCAGAGACTTAGCTCTTTATTAAGAAGTCTTCCTCTGGAAAAGTTACAGAAACATAGGTGGTATCTGTGACCCTCCTGTTCTGTCCTCTGCACGTGCTTCCAGAGTACCCTTCAGAGCTACGTGTGCTGCAGCTCCAAACAGACGCCATCTTCTCTTCCAGGTCTCTTTCAACGTGACTGTAAGTCTCTCCTCTTGTGAAAAAACCAGACGGCATATTGTGATAAAACCAGTGGGGCTCAGTGACACACTGGAAATGGAGATTCAGCCCCAGTGCAGCTGTAGCTGTCAGGCAAAGGCTGAGATGAACAGCCCAAAGTGCAACAACGGGAAAGGATCATTCGAGTGCGGGGTGTGCATCTGCAGCCCAGGGTACGTGGGGCCACACTGTGAATGTGACGAGAGCTCCCTCAACACCAGCTCCTGCAAGGGCTCAGAGGAGCAGAGCTCCTGCAGCGGGAGAGGTGACTGCTACTGCGGGCAGTGCGTCTGCCACCCGTCCCTGTATGGAAAGGTGTATGGGCCACGCTGTGAATGCGATGACTTCTCATGTGTGAGACACAGAGGGCTCCAGTGTGCAGGTATGGTCCCTTGATGGTATTTTTCGTGTCTGCATTTTAGAGTTTTATTGTCTCGCTCTTAGCTATGAGCTTGTGAATCTGTATTTGCATCATATCTTCACTTGCACTGAATGCTGTATAAAGTGTAATTTACCGTTTCTGAGTGATCTTAAAACAAGAAATAATTTTTAACCCTGTTTTCAAATTTAAAAATGAGACACCTTTAAACACTCCATAGCTAGTCCAAGTTGGCACTGCTTTACTGGGCCATATTAGCTATCATCACCCTGCGTCAGACTTTTAATGGCTATAGATGATTGTAGCTCCAAGAAAGTTTAGGTAAGTATATTGACATACATCTGACATACATACATGACATTAAGTATATTGACAGTGTACAATTTCACTCTGGCATCATTATCAAAGCATAGCAATATTAATTGATTAATCTTAATCACTTTTTATGATAATTCTAATATTTTTAGAATTTTAACCCAGTAACCTCAATTATTCTTGGTTTGCCTTAGTGTTCTGGTAAGTAGGACATAATCAGAATTTGAGAATTTGTGTTTACAATTGTTTTCCTGGGCTACGCCGTTATAAATCAGAAGTGATTCTACTAAAACAATCGGAATAGTTAAACTGTCAGGAACCAGCAACAAGACTGATGAATAGATAGGCTGAAATTCTGCTGCTATAAATGAAAGAGGATTTACTGATTAGGTTGTGTGCTGTTGGGAGATACGATCTGTGTGGAGGACTCCAGTGAAGAGAATGGAGCTGCACTTGGCTTACAGCCACTCTAAGTGAAAATTTGATCCTCTGGCTTAACACTGCAAATGCTGTGGGAGGAAGAAAGACATTTAGGAGTGAGAAGAGTTGGAGAGGGGAAAATATCTGCTATTAAGGAGAATGATTTTAAAGGCTATCATTCAGATTCATACTAAGAAACTGATCTGAAGTATAATAAATGTTTTTTGCAGGTAATGGTGACTGTGACTGTGGGGAATGCATGTGCCACAGTGGATGGACTGGTGAATACTGTAATTGCACAACCGACACCAGCGCCTGCATTGCTGAGGATGGGACATTGTGCAGTGGGAGAGGCGAATGTGTCTGTGGGTCGTGTGCTTGCACCCATCCAGGGGCTTCAGGCCAAACTTGTGAAAAATGTCCTCTCTGCGGTGACCCTTGCAGTTCCAGGCGGTAATGTGCTGGTTTATGTCTCTGATGTTTGCATCATCCAGGTGTCTCTTTCCTACGCTGCCTCAGCAGTGTGCTTACTGTCTAACTGTCACTACTGTAAACTGGATTTACAGACCAGAACCCAAGAGCTTTTTTGCCCTGTGAGAGGCATAGTCATAACTTGTACAGCAACCATTTATTGGCATTACTCTTGTAAAAGAACTTTATGGAAAACAGTTTAATCCCCTTCAAGCAGCACTAGTAAAACATCACACTTCCGCTGCTGTCCCTGGCTGTCCAATTAACCAGAATGGTGACTTTATACGATAACATCAGATAAAACCAGATGAATCTCCTTCCAGTTCACAGTACAGATTGAAATCATCTCAGCATAGCTGATACAACAAAAATGAGGACTCGTAGAAAAAAATGGCATTTGTATTACTGTTCTCATGCATATGAATAAGGTCACACTGCCTGCTCAGGCTTTATGTATGTGAAATTCATAGTCCAAATTCAGTTAACTTGGGTGAATCAAAGAGGTCCAACTATGATAAATTAGGTCATAGTCTGGGGATGAAATCAGTGGGTAGCTGTATGTCATATATAATTTGATGATAAATTGATTGTAAATGGTGAAGTGTCTTCTGTTCACTGAGCATACAAAATTTATGTAACTTTCCTGCTGTGATGCATGGTGCATGCTACAGTGCATGATAGGAAAAGCAACCAAAAATATGTGTGACATAAAGCTGACCACTCAAAGTAAACCCATGCTTATGCTTGTACTGTGTGAGCTCTTGCAGGGCTAAAGTCAGTCCAAACTGAGCAGTTTTTAGTAGAAATTTAAGCTAGAAGTCAAATCAGGCTTCACAGAACGCATGTTATTAATGCCCCTATTTTTGCTTGCCAAGTCAGTTTAAGTTGCATTAATGTTTCACGACGATGTCTACTTACTCAGTTGAAGCTCATTTCTCTTCCACAGCCGCTCTCCACAACTGTTTTTTGCATGTCTACTGTTGCAGCCAACAATGTATCTGAGATGAGAAACTATTCTATGGCATGTGATTAAATTGCCACTTATATTAGTGCTGAATTTGACCCACAAAAGTGAGCCTATCGGTTTATTCAAAGCTTTAAATAAAGAGAAATTCTGCGTGCAACTACTCTAAACATGAGGGACAATGCTGCTGCTTTCTTCTGCCCAATTTGGCAGAGAATAAGAAACATAAAGTTACATGATGGGCATTACATTAGCCTATTTAAACATGTATATTGTATGCAGCGTTAGATCTTCTCTCTCTGTTTGAGTGTTTTAACTTGCTGAAACACAGGGCAAGGAAAGCCAAAAGAGAGAGAACATTGGGAATACATGAGTAGGGTAACTGAGAAAGCTGAAAGACCAGGTCACAGGGGGTGGGGATCAATGGCTAGGCAGCTGAGAAAAAGAGTGGTCATATGAGAAACATGGCAAATATGACAAAAACACCAACACCACTGAATTTGTCTCCATGAGATAGAGGCTATCCCATTACCTGCTCGCATTTACTATTTGGCCATCTCCAGAACAAGTGATAAGGCCATCTGCATCTTGTGAAGATAATCTCTGCAGTCTCAGCATATTCCCATGGATATATGTAACTCAATGCAACAGGAGATGGCCAGGGGTTTGGGTGATGTTTTGTTGCAGTCCCTCCCTTTCTTTTCTTTTCTGTTCTTTAAGCAATCAGTCCTTCAGGCTGCTTCTCAGAGTCTCAGCTACTCAATCCAGCTCAAGCTGTTTGTAAAGAATCAGCAAGATACATTTTGCATCAGAAGTTTTCAAATATTTCACTGTTTTCTTTTTCCATAAATAAACTCTGGATTTATTAAAATCCTCACTGAATTTCTGGGAAGATTTTCAATGATTTCTAAAGGAATTGGTTTAGATTCTGTGTTTTTAAAGACTATTCTACTCATTTCACTGTCAAATAAACAATTTTACAATAAATTGCATTATTGTAATTAGGATCTAAGTAAATAATTCCTGAGACAAATAACTGCATTCAAGAGACATCTGTTGAGATACCTGACTAGTGTTTTAATACATTATTCAACAGACTCTCAGCAAAGGAAGTATTACAGTAGGTGCCCCAGCTTGATCTCCCTGAAGTCTATTTCAGATATTGTTCATCCGATAGACATTCCTTTGGCTGGTATTTAGCGTGAGCTTAGTTCAGAATATTTCTTTTTAAAAATGAATGTTGTGTGTGAGTAACCCCATGTCTTTGATAGACCGACATGAATAATGTTGCCTGGGGTTCTGTCTGGTAGCTAATTAGCTGGGAGAGAAAAGAGAACAAGAAAGAGCTTATCCACAATACCTTTATTCAGGTGGGGGGTTTTTGGTGGCAATACCTATCATATTTCTGAGAACTACAGTATCCATAGTACAAGACCTTTTGTTTAGCTTCCTTTTAAAATGCAGATGCATACGTTCAGGCTTTTATATTGTTGCTTTGTGACAGGCAGAGATTGATGAGCTACTGAATTATTTTATACAGGGGCTGTGTGGAATGTCACCTGGCTTCCAATGACAAGTCACCAGGAGAATGCAGTGAAAAATGCAAATTGGTTGATGCAACTGTCAGCACCACAAAGGGTTTGTACACTCAGTCTTTCTCTTCTGTGTGTCCGTGATTAGTGATAGTTTCCACTTTCAGTAGTAGAAAGTAGCCTTGCTGTTTTGCCATGGAATTATATTAAGGCTTACGAGGCAATTGCTGCTTGTCTACAGTTCTGTGGTAAGTAGGAAACACAGACCAGGGCTGGTATTATCCTTCCAGGTTAACCCACTGAATCATGCCTGCTTTCTAAGCAGTTTATGTAAAAAGCATGGGATTTAATAAATACCAGTCCCTACAAATCAGTGGTTGATGAAGGCCCCTCAGTTTATGTCATGCGTGTACCATGAGTTCCAGTGTGGCTTTTTTTACCATACAAGTGCCAAACCTGATTCCAGCCCTTATGCAGACTCTTGATTGCAGCTGGCAATTAGACACAGCCCTTTAACCTGTGGCAAAGACGTCTCTAGTATTCTAGAGACTAAGCACATCTTTCAGTTGTTTGCTTTAATTCAAAACTGCCTTCCATCAATTGGAATTTGTGGAATAAGAATTAACCTTGTATAAAATTTTGCTCTCAGGAAAAGGAAAAAAAAAGTAAAAGAAAAAAACACAACCAAAACCCCACCAACTTTAAATGAAATAGTGCATCTTTTTCTTTCCTGGAGCGGAAGGGACTTGCCTGTTCAGTAGGCGGTCTGTATTTATTCTAATGGCAATTCTAGTCTCAATCGCATGGTAAAATGCAATTGTTAGGTGAGGAAGGACATAACTACAATCTATCCACATCACAGATGTATCATAAGCATTAAGTAAGACAAATGTAAGAACTAGAATGACGATGCAGAATGCTGTATGCACATCTAAGGTTTGTGCCTACAAACTGTTGGAAGCCCATTCAGAGCTGCATGCATGCATAAATTTCGCTGATGTACAACAAAGATCTACCTTTTGGTTTTGATGTCATTACTCCATAATACAGAGCTCAAAAGTTGCAAATGTTGCCCTAATGAAAACTAATTCTAATGTTGTGTTTTTATTAAAACTATTATCATGCTTTGCCTTCCTAGACATCAATATTTGTTTATAAACATAAAATTATCTTTACAAGCTTCAAAAGCATATAAGCACTATTTAGTAAAGTTTTCAGGTTGTTGTTGCCAGATGGCATATATTTGTAGCTAGGTATATATAATACATTTTACTTTCAAATGTAATGAATAATAATCAAGAGCAGAAACAGGCACGTGGCTCTGTTCACATACACAGAGGTCACAGGAATATGAGCATGACAAGACCATCTCCTGTTCCTGCTTATTTCCTTTTTTGCAAGTCCTGTGCTTCGCTGATTGGGACTGTCAGTTACTACTTTAGATTTAAGATTTACTTGCAGCAGTTACATCAACTGCTGTAGTGAGGGCTGGGGAACTGTTCCCATCCTAACCCCTCAAAAACCTCCAAAAAAAAACAAAACAAAAGAAGAGGCTGGTGCAAACTCTGTTTCATCTTCAATGCTTGTGTAATAATAGCTCAGAGGATTTGGCAGAAAGGTTGCCTCATTAAGAAGTCCCGAAAGGAAAAAAATAGTTTTCAGAATAATAGTAAAACAATTATCCTGAAATCAAAACTGTATTACCTAACAAAAAGAGGATTTTGAAAGCGGTATAACTAGACCACCACATATTTCAGACAGATTATTGAGCAACTTCATACAGTAGCATACTGCTGCTTTCTGGTTTATATTTCAGCTTCTTTAATGCTTCAAGGCTTTTTGAAAACTAGAAATAGCTCAAGGTTAAATAAAATATTAGCACTTTAAAGATTTACCTTCTCTTTTGCATGTGTCTGTTGCAACTTGATGATTGGAAATGTGGAGCAATAAAAAAAGTGTAGGCTTTATGTTTTCCTGTTTCGTGGGAATGCCTGTTTTAGCCTTCGAGCCTGCCTGGGGATCCAGCAGGACACAGGGTGGTACAGCAACTCTGGAAGTGCTGATTGCTTCACATTTACTGGGCTTATCTCCACAGCAGGCATCACTTTTGAGTCTTTATATTCAGCCATTTTTAAGATTTGAATATTAAATAGGGATAATCCTCCTTTGCCAGATGGGTGTAAGAGGAGCCCCTGTTGCTCTACTTGCTACCCAGGAGGAACTGCAATTCCTAAGTGGCTCCTGCCACCACCCTAGCCACAGGGCACCAGGCTGCTCCTGTCACAAGCCCAATAGGGACTCTTACACTTTCCTCAGAGAAACCGAGTTTTTCCTACCCTAGAGTGCTGACACCACAAAAATTCCCAGTGCAGCAACAAACTGGATGCTGGAGCCTGAATAAATCCCTGTGTCAGCGCTGCTCTGTTGTTCTGACTCAAAGTGACATGAAGCTGTTCAAAAAGAGCATTTTGTTGAGCAAAGGACAAATAAGAAAGGGCATAATGACATTTAAATTTACAGTCAATTTTTTGTTGTTGTTGAATCTTTTATCTAAGTATCTGTTAAGAAATAGTCTTTTGCACCTCAGAGCTCCAGCTTACCACTCTTACCCAATTATTCTTCCAGTGATTTTAAATACCACTGAAATTAATGGAATTAGGTTGCAGGCAGAAGTGGGAGAAGTATGATGATTCACTGCAGAATGCAGAAAATTACACAGGTGTAAATTACAGTAGTTTACCTACCTAGGCAAATTTTAGTGCTGATGAACTGAAAATCATGTATGCAATAATCTCTCTCAGTGATCCTTCATCCTAAAAATAACATCAGAGAAATGAAAATACTAAGCGTAAGCAGCATTCTGAATGGCTTGAACTGGCATCTTTGCTTTCATTTCTTCATCCTTGCACACGATCACATTTCTGCTCCCCTTGGTCTCAAATTAAAAGTTACAATTTAGATATAACTAATATATTTGCAGTTACTGCCTTCTGGATGATATTTGGAATACGCCTGCAAGTTTGCCTCTGCCTTCAGGATAGCTAACAACTACCCTTTTCCCTTCTTTTTTTTTTTTTTAAGCAAGCCAATATTCTCTGGAAGTACTTGCTTAAAAGAGTTGGGAAACAACCAACATTGCAAAACTTGGGACAGCATTACTGGAATTGTGACCTGGTAATGAGTGCCATTAAATCAGCACACTCAGTCTGCAGTTTGTGGCTCTCCTAACAAAACCAAATCTTGTTAAATCAGCAAGTCTTGTCTGCCTGTCACCTTGATAGATAACACATTGCTCTGCCACTCAGGACAGGCAACAGGTTAAATATAAGAGTATCACAAATCATGAGCACGTTTCCATTAAAATCTACCCAGATGTGATTATCTTTTTATAACAAGCAGAGAAAAGAACTCTAAGGCAGTCCCCTCTTTATACTTTCATTTTTTCTATGGTGTTCAGCAGTGTTGTCTGTAAGACCAAACTTTAAGACAATAAGCAATATAAACAAAAACACCAGAAAGAAAAGTGAGCACTTTTTTCTTTTATGTACCACAGGTTTCTTTAAAATCCATATCCTGTCTGATTCCTACTTTATATTTCATTACTACTTTTGAAAACTTAAGATTTTCAGCACAGCTGCTTATGAAATTTTAGTAAGAGTTTTAAATGCCTAAGAAATAATGGAAAGTGAGAATTATTCTAAAAGAAATGCTTGAGAAATTTACTGGTTTTTCTTACCTCTAAAAATAAAACCTAAGAAGTTTTTCTAAAAAATGTATTGAAATGCATACCTAGATTTCCAGTGGTGTTAAAACACTGGGTTATATGGAAATATAGTAAGTCTTCAGCTCCAAAGGTATTGTGAGGTCAGACATTTTGCTCTATAAAAATATTATGTAATTGTTAGACTTCAAATTACAGTATTTCTGGCTCTGGACCTGCAGTCTCAATTTTCAATCATTTGCATTACATCGTCTCTTAGAGTCAGCTTCCCCCTGCCTCTCTGTTCCCTGTGGATGAAGTTTTCTCTGCAGAAAAGGCTCCTGGTTAGAAATCACCTGAAAAAAAACCCCATATATATAGATTAAGTTTTTGTGCAGATCTGCACAAAATTGAGAGACAAATAAATGGGGGCAGACTGTCATCTCAGATCACTTTTTATCTGCTTCCCCCGGAATCAGGTTACAAAGATCCCAGAATCGCAGTTTCTGTTATTAATCTATATTTATCATTGTGACAGTGCTGGCCACACTGATCTTTGAGAGGGCTATTGTGGAAGAAATAAACGCAGCCCTTTTAACATTATTCATTGCTGTATATATATCTACTTCTGAAACATAATGTAGGCATGGTAGGAGTAGCTGTAAACCAAAGAGAACATACTGTTTACTTTGTCCTGTAACTGGGGACTATTACATTTCCTAGACAGCTGGTGGTAAAGCATCTTGGAAGCACTTCCAATTCATTGAAATTCACAGTACACTATATGGTCAGTGCAGATTGACAACACCTGAATCTGTTCTTCGAAGACAGAAGTCAAAAACTGGAAACAAAACAAAGCTTGGGTTAAAAGAAAGGTTGTTAAATTTTGTAGAAATTCTGAGGTTATTTCTGCTTTCGTCCTTCCTTCTTTACCATCCACAGATGAGGCTGTGACAAACACAATGCCAGCAGTCTCTCTTGTTATTACATGTTAAATTTCGTCTGATTTGAATGACTTTCTCTCCTTCCCTCTGCAGATTATTCAGAGAATAAATCCATTCCCTGCTCTTTGCAGGGGGAAAATGAATGTATAACCACATTTCTACTGGCTGTGGATGAACAGGGAAGGACAGTCATTCATAGCATAGAACAGAAAGGTAAGTGGTGAATATTGCTTTTCTACATAAATCCAGTTTAAAAATGCAGGCAGGGTGAGCTATCTAGAAGCTGAGCATTTTTAAGCAGCACAGAACTTCCTTGTGTTTATAGCTCTCCTCTGCCCAGCTAGAAGACCACCTCCTCAAGTACTTATTTCATGCACTAGTAAAATAAATTCTCGGCCTTTAATGAAAGATGCTCAGAATGATCCCTGGGCTGCAACAGTAAGTTATTTTTATTAAATCCTTGCGTAAATCAAAGGCGATAACACCAAATGTCTTTTGCATTATATGAGAAAACTATAAGCCACTTTGAAATTACATATATTTCGAAGATGGACAAATACCAAGACAATCTAAGTGGGTATACCTGATGAATACATTTATAATTACCTTTATTGTTCCAGTACCATTAAGTTTTATAATATTTTACATAACTGATATTCAACAGATCTCTTTATATCCTTTCATTTAACATTACTACTTTATTTGCTGCTGTTTCACTACTGATGTTTCATTAAAGCTTCTAATCATGTAGGACAGGAAAGAACACAGACACCCTTTTTCATCTGCCAAACACTTCAGTTTCCAGGCAATAAAAATACTTTTCTTTGTTTGTTTTGACACACCCAGTGTCTCAGGGTTAAACGTTTTTTAGTTTTAGAGAAAGCAGATTTGTAGCCTTGTTCTGTTAGCACAAATGGCACTGATTTTTTAACCCTTTCTGTAGCCTTTGTCTAGCATACATGTGAGAATAAAAGTGATTTCACTGCACAAATAAAAGCAGCTTCTACCATAAGAAGTGTGTTCTGCTGTAATTGTAACCTACACCAAACCAAAGCTAGCACTAAAGAAGCACATCCCTTTGTAAACTACACCCCTAAGACTCAAGAATTTAAGAATAAGATTTTTCTCTTTACTAAATACATTTACTATGCATTTTATGTACATCTGAATTAAAAAAAAAAGTGAAATAAATATCTTAAGGGAGACTTAGCTCATTAAACCCTGTGTAGTGGCCCTCCCATCACTCTACAATAACCAGCTGTGCTGTCATATGCTGTTCAGCTCCTGGGCCTTGAAGCTACTGTGCTGTGGTGGTTGCAATGTATGCAAATATGAACTGAGATAAGGCCTCCAGAAAAGCTCTATCCAGCAGCTGTTAACTGACACAATAAACTACCAGAGGAAGAAGTTAGCAATTAATTGTTGTAACATTTTAATGCAACATTTTTCAGCCAGTTTCACAAACCCTTTAGCAGTTAACACGAGAAAAATAACATGGACTTGAAGTAAAAGGCATGCACAGTTCTCAGCAAATGAAAAGCCCAGCATGCCTCTTGGCTGGTTTTAACTGCCTAGAATTTATTGATTGGATATCCACAGTCATAATTGGTTTTGTTTCCACAGATTGCCCACAGCTTCCAAATATTCCAATGATAATGGTGGGTGTCATCCTTGCTGTCCTTCTCATTGGCATTGTTTTACTTTGTATATGGAAACTACTGGTGTCAGTTCAGGACCGAAAAGAGGTGGCCAAGTTTGAAATGGAAAAATCAAAAGTTAAATGGCAAACGGTACGTTATGAATTGTTTTTATGTGAGATTCTTTAATTTGGTTGCATGGTGCACAACAGCCTTTAAAATCATCTGTCTTGGTTTTGTTCTTTTACATTGATAGATTTTACTTGCAGCTTTTCACTACAGTTAGTATTCTATAAAGTGTAATTATGATTTTTTTAGGTATGAAAAATAGCTAGAATTTGATCTCCTGGTTTAATTCCTTCCACATGTCAAAGCGTGTAGATAACATTCTCTATTAGTTCTTTTTTTAATTAGTACCTTACCTTTGAGTAATCTTAGCAAAGTTATTCACTGCCTATGATGTGATTATCAGAGGTGTACCCCTCTTCCCAGAAACAGAGCCCATTTTAGAAAAGAGACACTGGTGACCTCTGTGTAATAATGTAAGCTGACTTACACAGAGCAGCAATGAATGCAGGCTGTCCAAAATGCAGGTAAAAGGACAGAAAAATTCAGGCCTTATTTCCTATCTATAGCTTGCGGGTGCTTAATGCAAGCTTTTACCACATGTTCCCTTTTCTTCTTTCCTTTCTGCCGTTGGCTTTTTTGCTCTTTGCAAAATCTTTAAGACTTCTGAGGCTCTTTGGAAAAAAGCATGTTGAGTAAGCATTTTTGGTGGGTGTCAGAAGGACAAGTGGTATGCTGACTTTCTCATACTAGTGAGATACCAAGCTCCGAAGAAGTCAAAAGACATTATTATGCAATATGTGCTTAGGGCATACCACTTGTTTCCAAAGATATTCTGGATGATAAAACTTTGCATGGATTCAAAATGTCTACAGACAAATCCATAGGAGCAGGACAGTCCCTCTAACCCAGGAGGTTTGTGAAACCTGTGTCAGCTTTTCCTTGGCAGCTGGATTCGCCCGCTGTTGGAAGCACACTGCTGAGCCAGGCAGATCTCTGGCCTGAGTTTCTCACAAAGTACAATACAAATCATCTTCTGCACATTGAGAAGCAGAGTGATATTATCTGGTGCACGTACAACCTGCACTGTAACGCTGGGTCAGGAATCATGGACCAGAATGATCCCTTTACTGCAAGAGGGACGCTCAGGGCAGTGGTGTGCTACTTCTGCTTGCAGCTGAAGCTATGACAAAATGAGTTAAACGTTGCATGACTCCCTTTTCTTCTGTGTTTGCTTCTTTTTTTTTTTTCAGGAAACAAATCCACTGTACAGAGGCTCAACAACCACTTTTAAAAATGTAACTTACAAGAACCAAGAAAAGCAAAAAGGGGCCATGGCTGCAGATTCCTGTTAGCACCTCCGACACTACAAACTTAGTTTTACTGGCAGGGAATCTAAAACCGCTTGTTTCTTCTCAGCTCATTAGGTGATGTTTGTTTACACATCACAGTGGTATAATCATTCTGTTAGAGCAAATCTATCTCATGTTGGGAAAACTATAGATAACAGTGGTAAAAGTTCATAGAAATATTTAAAAAACCCACCAACTTTAATATCAAAGCCCTCAATCTTAAAAAAAAAAATTAGCTTCACAAATATTTTTAATTTTTTCATTAATATTGAGGATTTAAAATTATCATATGTATATTGTATAGCCTATTTTGTGAAATTAGGTATATACAATGAGCTGTATACTGAACTCCAATCCCATATATTTGTATTTAGGAATGTATTTGTACCAGTCTATTTGGTGGGCTGGATTAAATTTTAAGAGATAATTTTTTTATGAATGTAGCTTAAACTACTGAGGTTAGAGGTTCCTCATAGCACTTGTGTGACTGAGCAGTCTTTCATCAGAAACAAATGGTATTATTGCCCATCTTCTGTGCATCTAAGGTATACAGAAACATCTCCTCTCTAATTCTTCTTTCTTCTTGTGTTTCCCTCTTTCCTTGTCCTTGTTGCTGTTTGCTGTTCTTTAAGAAGCCAGACCCTGGGGTTTTCTCAGGGAAAGTTAAATCAAGCCCTTATTCACCTGCAGAGTTGTTTTCTGTTCCAGACATAAACTGCCTTTTCTTTTTTCTCTTTTCTTTTTAGTATTTTTTCTTTCTTTCTTTCCTTTAAATTCCAGTAGAGAGGATCCAGAGCAAAAGAGAAACAATTGTAAATTAGAGACCCTGGTAGAGAAACTTTAAACCAGAGGATTACCAGAACTTCATTTCACCATTCAAGCACTCAAAATAAACCTTGCATGCTGGACCACTACATGAACCGTTGCAGAAGCCCTTTAGATGCAGGAAAAGATCATACACAAAGACTCAGTATCACACACAAAGACAGTACTCTTTTGTTGATATATCTAAAATTGTAAGGTTCTTTCAACGCCCAGCACTCAAACCATTTATTTATGTGTGAAATAATGCATTCAGCTCTTTTGGACCATTTTCTTTTCCAAATTGAGTAATAAATAGATCTATGGATTCCACTTCATATTCATTTCCAAGACAATAATGAGATTTTTAAATCTCAGTTGTAGCCAGTTACTACTGACTTGCCATAAATTCTTAACTTGTAATGCTGTTATCATGCATAGAACCAGGGAAAAAAAAAAGCCCAACAAAATCAGCAAACATGCTGGCATGAAAAATTACAGTATTGGGCTATTTTAAGATAACAATATGTACTTTACTTTTTAATACCACTTTTCCTCTGCATTTTTAGTACTCTGGAACAGACGGTCAAAATGTACATATGAAAGTACTTACAAAAGAAGACTTCTTAGATATCAAAGGTACGCTGACACAGTCACAGACAAACTTATGTACATTCCCTATAGTAAATCATATATTTGAACTAAAAAACTTGATGTCCATTTTGTAATAAATATTTACAAAGTCTGTGCAACTTCAGTCTCTATATGCTCTACAGTTCCTGGATGTGAGACTGATATATTAGCTAGCTCTGACCCATGCCTGTTTTAGGGCCTGATCCAAAGCCTACTGAGTCAATGGCTACAGATGAGGATCTAGTTTCAGTGAAACTATTAGTTTTGGTTTACAAAGATTGTTTTGTTTAAACAAACTGGTTAATACTATTAGTGGATTAGAACCTATAGTATATATTTCTGTGCAAAGATAAATAAACAGTATCAGATGCCTTTGGAAAGAAGGTGATACTATAACCACATATTAAATACAAAATTATTGCAGTGTGAAGGAAATGATGGCTGTCATTAAACTGGAACAGATTAGTTATAGGTTCACATCTGTACTCTTCAGTATTTCTGCGTATCTCATAGTGGAAACTGTGCACAGACAAAGGCTTGCATCTGCAGCCCTTGCAACCACTAAACTCCCACAGATGTCAGTGTAAGTTACATGTGGGACCAAATCCTGTTTTCCTGGCACATGGATAAACGGACAGGAGGCAAAAGTGGACCCTGGATTTTGTCTTGGATTCCAATTGGGTCAGCATTGCCTAAGGGACTAGGGAAATCTGGATTTAGTTCATGTAAATTATCTGTTACTCTTTTGTTTTTCAAGTAGAAGTTAACAAATAACAAACTTTCTCTGAAAGGAATTACAATACTTTTATTACTTTTAAAGTAACAAAAAGCTATACTGTTTACTAAATACCTTTTAAGTTCTGTTTCTGAGAAGGCTGATTCTGCTACTCAATATTAGGGTTGAAAGTCCTTCTTCTGTAGGTCACCCATTTCAATATTGAAATGCATTTCAGTATTCAAACATTATTAAGAAAGTGGTGCCCACATTTCATATCAAACACTTGCTGGTCTACGTTCCTTGATCCTAGAGGACGTTTCATTTCACAAAGCTACCCACTCTCTTCCCATCAATTGCACCTTCTAATCACAAGCAAAGTTCCAATTTGGTATGTACACAATGTTTACAGTTCAATTACTCCTCCTAGCAATCTCTCTCCAAAATATCAAAGATGTACGGAAATCAGGCAGTATGTTTTGCTATTTCACTGCTGTGACCAACTGTATTATGAATGGTCTGTGCACCTTCAAAGAATTCATCAGAAGAGAGATGGGCTTGGTGAGGAAGGTCTCTATTATTGAGGGAAATTAAAGAAGTAGGCTCATTCATATGAGCCATCTTTTTAACGGCAATAATTTAGATAATACATTTTTACTGAACCCCCCGATCCTTAGAACTTTCAAGACCTTACTTGGCATTCACCCTAAAAACAAGAGCAGTGTTCATCTTATTTTCATTAACTATATTAGTTTTATCTTGTAGCATTTGTACCAAAGTTCACCTTCTTCTGTATTTTTTCCCTCCACCAAATGATGAATGGGTTTGTGTGTGGTGAATGGGTCTACTGATTTCATGAATATTGTTTTGACCTGAGGCTGGACCTTGAGTGTGGCCAAAACATTTTTTAATAGTAATACTTTTATTCACTGAAGAGTTAAACTGAATAAAAGAATAATCATTAGCAATTTCATGGTATTTGTGTATCTTTTACACCCTGTAGAATGGTAATTTCAGTAACACATATTAAATGGATAATTTTTCATTTAATTTATAAAAGTTGCATGTTAACCTGTATTGTATGTGTCCAGATTGCACTTAACTTTGTTTCGTAATATAATTAGTGGGCATGGAGCCTGGGATACAAGACTCGGATGTCAAGTGCAATACTCTCCATGTCTTGTCTGCCTTTATACAGGAGTTCAAGTTTGGTTTGCAATAGGCATAAGGGAATTATTGCCCCATAAAACTTATCACACAAAATCTAAAAGTAAAAAAAAAGACAATTTTTATCGCAGTTTATTTGAAAGAAACAGGTAAATGCTCCAACTTTTTTCTGTAAAAAAGGAGCTATTTAATCTTGAATAAAGATTGTAAAGTCAAATGCATTTTTAAATGTATTTTATTGTTCTTTCTTCATTTTTCATTTTGGCATGTGTCTTTATCATTGTTTTCACATGATTTGATGAATCTTAGCAAATTTATCATGCTTTGGCATACCTTAGACCTTATAACTCCTCCCCCTGCTTTTTAAGACAGCACATGAGATTTCACGTCTGAATTTTCTTCTGTTTTTGATCTTTTTACTTTTCAAGGAAATGAGTTAATAGATGAATGCTGTAAGCAACCTATTTCTGGAACTCTGATTGATTACATATGGCATTCTTTTATAGAGTGATCTCTAAATTGCGTAACTTGCTTAAAGCTAACGATCCATCCATTCCTCAAGTTTAACAGCCGTAATATATTTTTGGAACTACATAGCAAAATGCATTTTCTCTTTAATCTCTTCAATTCACTTTTTTTCCTCTAATAGAAAGTCATGTATTTTGATGTCTGCTAATTTCCTCTGAGAAAGAGAACATTTCTCTGCACTCCTGACAGAACTGTACTTAAACTTCATTGTACTCTCCAGGCAAACAGCAAAATCATTCTCTTGCATTTCACAGTGGATTGTAAAAACTGAAACTGATACAATTGCATTATGTATACTCATGGCAAGTAATTTAGAATGTATTCTACCCTCAAAAGTCTGTACTTTTTTGGTGGGCTTTGTTTGGTTTCAGGAATGGTTCATGCTTAGAAACTTCTGTATTTTCACTGACATACACACGTATCAGCTAATATTGACAGATAACTACAAAAGCACAATAATGACAGGTATTGTAGATAACTATAAAGGCTTTGGTTTTTCAAAGGTCTTGGTAGATGACAATTTTGTTTCTTGAAGCTGGCTCAGCCTCTCTCTTCTGCCAATAACTATGCCATTGCAAGAAAACCAAAACCTGATTTTCATTGCAAGCTGTCCCTTCCTCATGCTATTTATGCTACAGTTTAGTTTAATTTTTGATCAAAATAGACGATTTAAAACAGCTTTAAGAAATTTCTGTATTCAGGTGGATGAAGTTCTCAAGGTATGATGTATCTTTTTAAAAAGCCATTTCTCCACAGGGAACTTTTCTCAACACTGAGTTCTTTCATTACTGTTTCCACATTTAGAATAGGTAGGAGTGTAAATAAAACCAAGGTCTTTATGTATGAAGAAACAGGAAATTTCTATTTGCTGTTCAGCAGTTGAATGTTACCTGTGTTTGGAAAAGTGTTTACCACCAACTTCAGGCTACAATGTTAGTAACTCTAGTTCAAAGGCAAATTGTACCTCCTGCGGATCTTCCTAGGTGAGAGGTTAAAACTTGCTTTCTCCAGAATTCTCAGATGACACAAAATATCAGACCTATAATTACAGTATAATTACCACGTAATAAACTCCCAGTTGCTTCTATTTTAGGTTATCGTAGATATGAAGGAGAACTGATTAAAAAAGGAAAAAAGAAAACAAAACAACAAAAACTGGGAATTTTACTGCTTTTCTCCATATCAACGGCCAAGATACCTGGCCTAAATGGTTTAACAGCATTGGTGGAAAGTCATTCCCACTGGTTCGAAAATATTTTTGCATTTTCTATTGTGTTACCAGCATAAAATTCAGAGAAGAGAGCAGAAATTTTCACAAGTGGTTCCCTGATGCCTGCCCATATGTGTAAGTGTGGATATAGTGTAAAAATATAATTATATGAGTAATGAAGATACATTCTACCACCATGAAGGCAATGGGAGCTCTGGCTTCCAGACTTTCTTAAATCCCAGCTCTTAAATCCTCAGATATGAGACTGACTGTATATCTGGTTTACCACAAAACAAAAAGATAATAAACAAATAAATGTCTATACCTTACTTTGTATTCAATAAAATGTATCTAATGCAAAAATTATTCCACCTGAGAAGGAACTGCTAAAGGAAAGAGGAAAGTAAAATTGCTTTGGGTTTCTCTGTGTGAGTATTCTCTAATGAGCACAGTAAACGTATCCATTACCTGCAGGGTTTCTGAAGGTAAACACACAGCTGGGAAAAAAGATCAGCTCTTCTGAGGGGAAGTGCACAAGGTGCAAAGGCACACCTACTCCCAACTTGTAAAGTCACGTCAGCACTGGGTACACATTATGCCCTAGAAATTTCTGCAAGCATATATCCTTACATTCAGCCAAGTTTGTTCTTTTTGTTTTGTTTTTCCCAACTAGATTGATGGTATGCTGTTAAGAGGTTGTCTATCCTTCTTTTAGTAAATAACAGAGCTGAAGGCTATGCTCAAGCCCCACTTCTGCTGTTACTGTCTAAGCAAAGACAGGGGAAGGTGTTGAATGGCTGTGTAGAGTACCTAAATAGCAAAGACAGATCAGCTCAGTCAGGTGCACATATATATGGGCCGAAGTATACACAAAAAGAAAGAGAACGGATCATTGACAGAGAAATGAAAAGTATTTACAAAAAGTGGGTTCCAGACAGAAAATGAAATAAAGAAGCCAAATCACTACACAACTGCTTTGAAGGAAAGCAGGTAAAACAAAAAATACAATTGGAAAGTTACACAATTTGATGTGTAAGATAATATAAACTATGGCACCAAGTTTACTTCAGAAAATGTTGCCAACCACATTGGTTTTACAAGCCACTATGCCAACAAAGATGTCTTACTATGGTAATTAAGTAGGGACAGCTTAGCTGTAAATACCCAGGCCGGTATAAATGCAGCTAGAAAGGATTTACCGGTTTAGAAAGAATAGGACAGATTCAAGACAGTAAAAACCTGTTCAGTCAAAGAGATTCATCTGAATAGCGAAGAAAAAACTACTCAGAACTAATAAATGCTTCTTTGCATTTAGTAAAATATTTACAAAAACATTGTTGATATGTTCGTTATTAGGAATCAGAACATGCTTACTTTGATCTTTCTGAGTTAAGCAGAAAACCCCACCGGAGGTCAGGCTCGTTCCCTCAGAGCAGCCTCAGTTTTTCTCACTGGCACCTTTACTTTTGAATATGGGATCACAAACACAGCGTGATCTCTCAGCATGACCCAGGAGGGGGCTCTGGAGCAACAGAGCTCTTTGCTGGAGCTCACGACTAAAAGCAGTGGCCAAATACTCTTTAAGAGCTGTAGACAGTTCTGAGTGGCCAGATCTTCATAAATGGCCATTAACAAGCTTCTCTCTCAGAATCTGAAATTCTCCAAAAGCTGCAGCTTTCCTGAGAGGAACGCTGCAGTTCCTGTCGAGTTACAACCCTTCTGTCTTGCAGAGCCAGGTCACTGCTGGAACAGCTTGTTCAGCAGTGTTTCCTGCTGTTTGTTCTCTGCCAGACATTTTTATCGTCTGTTAAACTGTTTGGAGAAACCCTCCTAGTTATCTGCTTCTTTCCAAGTGTTTGGCTTCACTTGCTTCTCAATACCTTCTACCAAACTACCAGTGAGCAACTCTGCCCAAGCCCAGAGGTTTCTGTTTCCATCCTTGTATTATGATTGAGATGGACATGGGGGAACAGAGGCTCAGTTCAATTATGCTCCAACACTGTACATTTATTTTTGTACGTTTATGAATACGTTTGTATACTTGTCTGCTACAAAGAACCATGCAGAAACATGCTTATGCAGATTAAAACCAAACTGTCCTGCTGATTCCAGTAAAACTGCTCTATCTTTAACTAAAAGTTCTGCTTTCAAGTTTCCCTCTGCTATTCATAGCTTCCGTAAGACTCGAACTCAACTCAACTGGGGCAGCTCCTTCGACTATTCTATTGAAGAATCTAACAAAATGGAAGAAGGCAGTAATTTTTCCCCATTCCAAAATGTAAAATGACTTTGAGCTGACAAGCTGACCTAGCTAAAAATCCAAGTCACCGAAGTGGGGTGTTTAGAAGTGAGGCTGCTCAGGGACAGAGCAGCAAACCTGCAAACATGGACTGTGCTATTGATGATCTCCCACCTCCAGTGTCTGTGGGTATTTTCTGTTTCCTTTTTAGGATAAAAGTACCTGGAGTGTAGCCATGAGAAAGTGTTTTCGGATGGAAAATAAGATTAATACAGAGCTTTTTGTCCGCATGTACCCACAACACTGATTTGGGCAAACGGCCCGAGCTGCAGGAGCGGCGCTTCCAGCTCCGGCCGGCCGGTCTCCGGCGGCCTTCCCTCTCCCGGGAACAAGGGACGTGGGACAGGCGGCACCAGCGCGATTGCCGCGACCTCCCCGCTTCCCCTCCCGCGGCCGCATGGGGGAAGACCGCGGGCCTCCCGCCGGGGCCGGGGCGGGCCGCCCCT